>VZSZ01009111.1:44335-71340 GCA_013398815.1 Ibidorhyncha struthersii
TAGGTTTTAGTGGGGTTGTTGTAGGGGTTCTTTGGTTGTGTTTTTTTTGTTTTGTTTTGGTTGGTTGGTTGGTTTTTTAAGCTATTTCGAATTGGATTGTAAAACTACATAATGTCCTCTTGCTGCTGGTATGCATAATATGCGCCGCAGGAGCTGTCGGAGAAGGAAGACTATTTACAAGGGCCAATTAACTCTGGGTTTGTAGCTTATCTTGATTTCTGCAGCAGAGAATGGCAGCCTCTCCTTGCCTTTACGACCCAAGCGATAATAAACCAATAAAAAAGGCTTCCATCTCAGAACGGGGCTAAGAAACACCAACTGAAACACGCCTGCTCTAACACCGAGATCTCGACCCTTCGCAGGAGCACGGGGTGGATTCAAGCAGTTAATTAGTCACTCACCATCTACAGTAGCTGTTTCTGCAGAGCTCTGGTGTAGCTAAAAGAGACTTCTTATTTTTTTTTAATTTTTTTCTTTGTTTTTCCCCCCACCGGAGAAATTCCTTAAAGGAGAGTGCTTGGAGACAAAAGTATTTTTAGAAATGAGAAGTGCACTGCTGAACATCTCCACTGAATCTTTAATCAGTGCTCAGCGAGCCTGGCTGAATAGGGTTTACAAATGTTTGTATCCGCATATGGGTTTATTTTTTAATTTTATTTTTTAATTTTTTTTTTTATACACAGCATATTTCTTCTCTTTGTCTGAGGTCAAGCCAGCGCCTAGGAAAAGAGGCAGAGAATGCCTCTTACTTCATATCACCAGGTTGTATCATGCCCCACCTGGTTCTGCTAGAAATTAGCTGTACGTTCACCTTCAACCTGTTTGTGCTGTGCATGTCATCTCCTTTAAACACCATATTCCAGTTAAATTGGAACAGATAGTCAACACCGCCCAAAATAATCCACAACATTAAAAAAAAAATAATAATACACAGTGATTTCCAACGTTAAGAACTTACCTAATCCAAGGGGAAAATGAGCTGGTGTTTCAGGGCACGAGCAAGCAGCGCTATAAATATTGAATAAGGGTCTCTACACTCTCATTCTCCCAAAAGACTCTCCAATACGTGAATTAATATTAAAAATGGAAGACTATTTGGAATTGTCCAGCACACAAAGACTACACGAGCACCAGAAAGCTCTAATTTCTCACCAGCATCTGGCAGGCGAAAGCGAGTCCAGCCCCACAGGCATCATTCTTTAGCACAATTCCCACCCACACGGAACTGGCATTCGTTGGGAAACACTTTTTTGCCCCCCAGATAACACACAGCAGGTATGTCATACGTCTCAGCCATTAAGTACACCACTGTACGGCTCTCATGGTATTTGTAAATTCTCTCCCTTTCCCCACTGACAAGATCTCATTTTCTACATGGGAAGGATCAACTATGCCTGACCCATTCCCGACAGGTGTTGGTTTTTATCTTCAGATCCTCATCTATCATAGGTCACCTCTCCACACTGCTCTTGACACCACCCCATAGCCAACAGCTGAGCCCCAGATCTTACCACCCGCTGAATTAAGACAAGCAGGACCTTCTGCTCAATCCTTCTGCCTTCTCCAGGGAGAAGTTCAACCTCTCTTGGCTATATTCCATATGGAGGTGAGCAGGATCCCAACACAGGAGAGATGTGGACCTGTTGGAGCAGGTCCAAATGGAGGGCCCCCAACATCAGAAGGACACGGAGCTGTTGGAGCGGGACCAGAGGAGGCCACAGAGATGCTGTGAGGGCTGGAGCCCCTCTGCTGGGAGGACAGGCTGGGAGAGTTGGGGGTGTTCAGCCTGCAGAAGAGAAGGCTCCGGGGAGACCTCAGAGCCCCTTCCAGTCCCTAAAGGGGCTCCAGGAGAGCTGGGGAGGGACTTTTTACAAGGGCGTGGAGCGATAGGACAAAGTGGAACAGTTTTACGCTGAAAGAGAGGAGATTTAGACGAGATATCGGGAAGAAATTTTTTCCCGTGCGGGTGGTGAGCCCCTGGCGCAGGTTGCCCCGAGAAGCTGTGGCTGCCCCATCCCTGGAGGTGTTCAAGGCCAGGTTGGACGGGGCTTGGAGCAACCTGGGCTGGTGGGAGGTGTCCCTGCCCGTGGGACTAGATGGTCTTCAAAGGTCCTTCCAACCCAAACCATTCTATGATGATTCTGTGAGCCCAGTGCTGAATTAATGTTTCTCCTTGCCATGGAAGGAGGCTTTAAAGCACAACACTTTGTACAGGTTGGGGTTTTTTTTTCCCCTGAGCACAAACTAACTGCCATATTTACGCCACCACTTTCTTCATCCTCACACTGCAAAGCGTAAAAGGGAAAAATCCACACAACATAAACCCCCTTTCCCACAGAAGTGTTTTAGCACTTCAGAGACCGGCTGTTAAAAGCATACTTCATCATAACCTTCCTCCCCTAATTAAAATAGCTTCTGCAGGCTGAGGAATACAAGGGTATGGTTGAACTCAACCGCGGATGTCTATGGGATTTTTTGACCTTCCAGAAGCTGAAAGTTTTCCAAACGTAACTACTTAAAACATAATGAATATTGGTTTGGTTGTTCTGTGTTGGGTTTTTTTTCTGATATTGCCTTTAAATGCCAGGCCAGAGAAGCGCAGCATCAGCATTACTGGTAATTAAATGCTTTGCGAAGCACTACAAGATGTTCCACTTTGTGAAAAGCATTATGGAAATCCAAGCTGCTTGCTGCCGTGAGATAACAATCAGAAAGCTCCAGCCCCGTTTTACTATATTCATGTAAAATTTTGTTGTGCCATTCCAGATAAATTGGGTTTAGCAGACGTTAGAAATTAAAGCACAGCCAACACTGTCCTTACCTTGGGGACCTCAAAACTTTAAACTTTGTCACAGGTTTCTAACTAAATTTCCTAAATGTTCTCGACAGTTTTGGCTGCCAAAAGAAAAAAGCGACTGATGAATTAATCTTTAATGCTCTGTGGTCTTGGAGGGTACATTCCTCCCCTAAAACCACTCCTAACCCTCTCTGCGGAGCAGAAAAGCGAAATGCATTAGAAGTGGTGAACAAATGCAGAATATCTGAGATTGAACTGGAGGAAGAACCAGGAGTTGAAGCAACAAACGCTCCCAAGGGGTCAGAAAAGTAGTAGTAGTGTCAGCAAGTTTAAAAACAAAAAAAAAAAAAGACGAGTGTAGCAAGTTGCAGGGCGCTCGTTTGGGAATAAGCCTAACAAACCCTTTGCTATCTTTTTCTCTCATTTAATTCATTTGTCCTTGATCCGTCTTGCTTTGAAACAAATATCCAAAGAACTATGCGGTACTTCTGCAACAACAGTTCCAGCGTGAAACTTGTAGATATTCGCTGATGGAATATGCGACCTGCAGGTGCCGTGTCTGACCAGAGGCACTAAGAACGCATGAACTTTTCCTCTTTCATTTGAACTTTTCCTCCTTCATTAATGCTCCATAGGATGCTCCAAATTCTGTAGGACTACAGTTTTTTAACGGGATGCTTCAGAGACGGTACTGAGATAGGAATTTTTCCTGGCGGTTCGTTGACACAATCTGTACCATTAAGTCCATTCTGGTGAATTAATTATCCCAAACTGGAGTATGCGATTGGTAATAAACGAAATTATTCACAATTCAATTCCTTTGCAGCATCTAACACATACACACTCCCAGGTTTTGGCGACTGAGCTGGAGAAGCACATAAATCCTTTGCATACGAAGCCCCCAGAAATGCAAGTAAAAAATAGAAGGCGGGGAAAAAAATCCCCAGATCAACCCCACCGTTCAGTCGCTGGATGCGTGAATTTTTTCCTGGAAGTTCAGCTACAGGTTGCTGTAATTGACCTCAGCCTTTTTCTCTCCACCTCCAGCCTCCTGGAGCATCTTCCTTGAAGAATTACAGTGTCGGTACCCAAGATGGGGCGTGCAGGACTATACAGAACACAGCTTCACCTCACTGCTGATGAAGCGCCCTTGTGACTGTGCCCATTTGCTTGCTGCGAAGCAGCATTTTTCTCTGAGACCTGCATACACCAGGCAAGGTTTGCCCAACAAATCTGGCAGAGAACACCATAAAGTCATTTTCTGAATCATAAAGCCTACTGACAACTTCCCAAAAAACCTACAGTGCCAAACTAAGCAATGCTGTGAGCAGAGAAAACAAATATTAAAACACAGAATAGCAAATCTAATTACTTGATGGCAAACAAAATAGGTGTAGATGACCTTAACACAGTATTAGTCTAGGGAACTATTCATCCTGGCTGTAGTGGCCGTTGCCTTCTCTAATTAAAACACTTTGTATGTTCCAGTTGCTATTTAGGTCAATGTCCTGTTCTCCAAAAATTGCTTTCTTGCTCTAAAGGAAGATTGTTTTCTTTCATATGAACTTAATTCTGAAACGCCAAAACCAATGGACGCTCAGCCACCTTTTTTTTTTAAGGGGGATTTTGCTGTTATTTTCATTTGTGTGGATGACAAGAACACAGCTCTAACACCTTAATGAAATATAAGAGTGCCCCTATCCTGATGGAAAGGGGGGAGGCTTAAGCTTTTCTTCCTTCAAAGTGACCTTCGAGTTGAGTATCAAACCTGTACCACCCTATGCTGCTTTTTGGGAGTCTCCTGCACCTTCCTTACTGGTTCACTTCAACACAGAGTCCTCAAGGTAATAGATTCTCCATTCACATTCACGACGCAGTGTCACGGACGTGCTGAGGCGGCCATCCATCCTGAAATTAAGAGGTTATGTTCTCTTCCAGAATTGCACTTTGTCAGAAGCATTAGGAATGACAAGATCGCAGCAGAGGCAACCGCTGCAAGGGTTGAATACTGAATATGTGGCAAACTAGAAAGGGCAGCCAATCTCAGCGGAATCTTCACAGAAGCTCCCCTTCTAAACCAGCCAAAAATTGTTCAGAGACTGGTTTTCTCCAGAAATTAAAAGTCGCAGACAGAGCAAGACAGGCTCAAACATCTAGACTAGATGTAAGGAAGAAATTCGTTACACTGAGGGTGGTGAGACACTGCCCCAGGTTGCCCAGAGAGGCAGGAGATGCCCCATCCCTAGAAACATCCCAGGTCAGGTTGGACGGGGCTTTGAGCTACCTGATCTAGTTGAAGATGTCCGTGTTCATGGCAGGGGGCATTGGACTAGGGGGCCTTTAAAGGTCCCTCCCCACCCAAACCTGTCTATGAATCTATGTTCTACTGGATAAAACAACGTTACATACCCCAACCGCCTGAGGAGAAAGCGAAGGAAATAAAATTTATAATGTAGATCCACCACACCATGCACCGCAGTGCTCATAAACCAGCTCCAAATACCAGGCTGTTAATAGGTCCCGTTCCCATTAGCAGGAATTATATTATTTATCCTGCCTGCACAAAACCACATTATATTGACTGTATTTCAAACTAAGATGTTTCCCTCAAGAATCTGTCGAACTGAGCACCTGAGAAACATTGGAGTCTCCCTGGTCTGCAGTTTAGCACCCCACCGGGTATCATGCAGAAGCAGTATGTTCTGTTCGACAGCAAAACTGCACCAAAAATCCCCCAAATCTGGGAGCACTGGCCTGGTTAAAATGCTGTACCTTATTTAACAGAAATTAAATCGTACTGGAGATTCCTGCAGAGTTGGTTTCTAATGAAACAGTGGCCCTTGAGATGGAAATTTCCCCATTTAGCTGCAATTCTGTGCAAAAAGAGCCTGTCCCTTCTCCTTCCCCTTGAGTGCCAAGCGCTCAGCACTGGTGAGCGGCCGTAGTCACACCTGGACCTGATGGTGACTTGGGTTTTGGGGATAATTCACAGCATGCAACAGTTTCCCTATTTGTTTCCCACTTTTCCAGTTCTTCTTCCTTCCTGCTCCCCTTGAAGTTATTTTAAAAAATACCTAGAGCTCGTCCCTCTTCTTTATTTATTTTCACATCTTGTGTCTTGGTAGGGCAACACAAAGAAAGGCCCTAAGAGTTGGATTAATAATTTGGTGCTTGCTGAGCGCTGCTTTTAAAATCAGTACTCAGAGAGATGCCAAGCAACAAGGCAACGAAAACCTTCACCCTGCCACCAGCAGACAGAGCCATTTACCATCTTACAACACAGCAAGAGAGATTCATTTGTATTTATGGATGCTGGAAGTTGTTTTCCTACTCATCGTGTTTTGCACATAACTCTGGGAATGTAGTCAGTGATTTTGTTAGTTTTATGCTACTATAAGAAATAAAGAGTTCTCCAGGAAAACACCCATGTACCAGAAACATGAAGAAAAACTCCAGCACTTCACCATTATGGTGGTGGAAATCATAGTTGTAAACGTCTACAACCTGTTAGTAAACTGTGAGGTCATCCAAAACCAGGAATCAGTTGCCAAATATCATCCCAACCCCTAAGGACTGCAGAGTCAGGTCCTGCAGGTCTTTCGGGGTTCAACCAAGGACACGACTGCATTGGTCCTTTGTGTTTTCTTGGGGAGGAGGTGTCCAGACAACAAAAACAGCCCCAAGAATTAAAAAAAAAAAAAAAAAAAAATGGAAAAAAAGAAAAAACATCCATCCTAAAAAACTGGCAACAGCCTCCTGTAACATCGGGGATTTTGTGCCCTTCATCTCTTGCTTTGGTTTAGAGTTTTACCAGTAACACGAGTTCAATGCAAGGTTAATTAGTGTCAAGATGCCGCTGCAGGGGATCATTACCGCAGATGCATTAAAAGTCACAATTTTGACCTTACTTTTGGCCATATTGCAGCTCCTCGACACTGAACGGCTGGTATACATATTTTTAATTGCAATGTAAACTTTGACATTTCACCATTAAGCAGACACGGAAAGGGTTATCACAAGTCAACAGCTAGATGGCAACATAAACCACAGCCACAGGAAAGGCAAGAAATGCTGAGGAATTCTGAAACATCTTGAAAAATAAAAAAAGTCTGCCGGTCTCAGAACTCCTGACATATTTGAACAGGGTGAAATTTCAGCTCAGGCCTTTTTGAAGTCTGACAGATGGTTTAATTGCTTCCTTGCTAAGGAAGCCAATGAACTGGGGTGGGTGGACTGAGTTGGGAACAACTGAGCAGCAGTAGAATTTAAAGTCCAAGATTCAGAAGAGCAAACAAGACCAGGACAATAAAGAAGAGGAGGGCAGACTCCTAATAATAATAATAATAATAATAATAATAATAATAATAATAAAATATATATCTATGGCATCCCCTCATTGTTTGGTTTGACCATTAGCAGCAAAGGGAAGGAAATGATATAGCAAGCAAAGAGCCTTAAGCAAACCAACTCCTCCACGTCTATATTGGGCAACAAGACTAATATGAGTTTTGGTCATGGCAAGGATGAAGGTGCCATAACATCTCTACATCTCGTGCAGAGGGGAGTGTATTACGCCCCACTGTAACTTCCCCTTACTACCAGCAGTAGTGCCAAAATTATATTTGTTCATCGTTTTCAAGCCTACGGAGCCCGTAATAAATCACCTTGGCTTCACAGTTTGAACGATGCAGGTCGTTAAGTCAGCAGGAAATGTGCAGCGTGCGGCATTTCCCAACCCGCTTGTGTGCAAGCTAAGCAAACATGAAAAATGCAAGTCACCTCCTATAAAATGACAGGTATCTCTATGATCACATTCAGGGGGTGAAGAGTTCTCCTCTGACCAACAGAAGGGAGTTTATCCTTAGGGCTCCTAAGGACACAGGCAAGTCACCTGCACCGTTCTCTGTGCTAATTCTCAAAAAGATATATTTCATTTTGGTGCCTGCTGCTAATATTCGGTCTACGTTGTCCACTACTCACATCTGTTTAGGTATCATTCAAAACACGTCTAGATTATAAGGGCTGTCTCTAGGCTTGTAATGGCCCTGTGGATCCAAAGGACCCAGACACAAATTCTATTAGAAGGATTAAAACGAAGCAAGACGACTCACACAAAACAAATCCTTTGACTGCTAACAAGAAAAGTGAAATGTTTCAGATGAAGAGTTTGTTAAGAGCTTGAGCAAAATATACGGGATTTGAGGTCTGTAGCAAGACGAGATTACAGAGGAATTAAGCGGCACTAAAAGTGATTTCCTTTCCAAAAGTCATACACAAAACCAGAAATACTTTGCGCTAGCGCGTCATCCTTTGTAAGCACCATAAAAGATTTAAGACAGCCAAAGTAAACCAACAGAATTAGCCAAAATAACAATTTCCTTCCAAAACTCTTCTCTGGGAGACACAGCAACCCAAGCACACAAAGAGAAGCCAGAAATCTTGGAGAAAGTCTGAAATCACATTAACGGCCAGCACCTAACGAAGCTTCCCCTACTTCAAGACTTCCCCCACACTCAAGACTTCATGCTCCTTTGACGCGTGATCTTCAGACCTGCAGCCCTTTTTATCTGTTGAAGCACTGCTAAAACGCTTCTGAAAGCCAACGGATTTTGTGTTCTTGACTGTCTTCTACTTTGGTAAGCAATAATTCCCCCAAGTTTTAAAACGTAGAGGAAAATGCCTACCTGTCAAACTCAATGATCCTGAGAAGCAAGGATAAAGTTAGGGGACAGCCAGAGAAATAAGAATCCAAACTCTTGATATTAGGAACCTAAGTCTTTCCCAGCTAGCATGTTTCTTGAAGACGTCTTAAGATAATATTTTCTGGATGTGACCTGTAGAAGTTTGCACTGAGGTTAATTCGATATCTCAGACTGTAGGACTGCTTGAGTCCCACACGTGGCACAGGTGTTTATCCCCCTTCCTTGCCCAGATAGAAAAATGCCCAGGTTAATCTTCTGCGTTGTAATAACTGTGTTTTATCTTCCATGCCTGTCTCTTTTGTGCACACGCAAGCAGAACCTCGCGGCGCTACCAAAATAAGTAATAATAGCGTAGCTTGTTAAGGGAGCAAACTGTACTAAATTAGTCTGAAGGCTCATGTCTCAATGAGGAAAACTAAAGACACTGCAATTTTAAGATCAAACCTTTTCATCACATCTTTAGACTCTCAAATGCAGCTCTTGGAAAACAAGGGGCTATTTCACCAAATACTCCGTCTTAAGGGGGGGGGAAAAAGCCTTTGTTTGAAGTTTTCATGGATGGAACAGTTTATCCGCTGAATTGTTTCTGGCAGAGAAGACGGTCCTGGTGTCACGCTGAGTACAAACAGAATGGTAGACAAACAAAACCGCAACAGGAATTTAAGGACCTGCACACTTTGACTTAATAAATGGCCGCACTGCTCCAGTAAATCCAGGTTAGTGCTGTAGTTCTGATTGTACTGAATATCTCCTAAACATTGATTATCTTCTAAAAGTATCCTTTGGAAAAAAAAAAAAAAGAGCACATGGCACAATAATAAAAAAAAAAAAAAAACTGCCTGTGGTTAAGAGTCAGAGGAAGTGACAGCTCAGGTCTAACAAACTAAGCTCAACTCTGAAAGCTACAGATATTGAAAAAGGCCGGGGAGGAGCATCCATCTGAAATGCCAACACCACTGCAACCACCATCTAATTGCCCGTGGGCTTTACAGAAACAGGACTAGAAGACATCCACTGTTGAGATCCTTGGTGGACCCCAGTTTCATAGAATCACAGAGTGGTTTGGGTTGGAAGGGACCTGAAAGACCATACAGTTCCAAACCCCCTGCCCTGGGCAGGGACACCTCCCATCAGACCAGGTTGCTCCAAGCCCTGTCCAACCTGGCCTTGAACACCTCCAGGGATGAGGCAGCCACAGCTTCTTGGGGCAACCTGCGCCAGGGGCTCACCACTCTCACAGGAAACAATTTCTTCCCAATATCTCATCTAAATCTCCCCTCTTCCAGTTTGAAGCCATTCCCCCTTGTTCTGTCACTCCATGCCCTTGTAAAAAGTCCCTCCCCAGCTCTCCTGGAGCCCCTTTAGGCACTGGAAGGGGCTCTGAGGTCTCCCCGGAGCCTTCTCTTCTCCAGGCTGAACTCCCCCAACTCTCCCAGCCTGTCCTCCCAGCAGAGGGGCTCCAGCCCTCGGAGCTTCTCCGTGGCCTCCTCTGGCCCCGCTCCAACAGGTCCATGTCCTTCTGCTGTTGGGGGCCCCAGAGACGGAAGCAGTATTCCAAGTGGGGTCTCCCCAGAGCGGAGCAGAGGGGCAGAATCCCCTCCCCTCACCCTGCTGCCCACACAGTTTGAGGTTGACCTAGCTAAAATCTCCAACGTGAAGTCATTCAGGACACAGCTGGCACAAGACTCCTCTCCTGCACCCACACTACTGTAAGCTCAGATGCTTCACTTGGAAGCAGAGCGCCTGCTTCACGTGCAATGGAGATTGCTATCAAGCCTCCAAAATGCAAAAGCCAGACATTGTCTGGGAAAGAGACATCAGAGGTACCAGAGCAGCTTTGCTCCTCTTGGGTAGGGCTTTACTTGGAGCGTGCCACCAATGCTGGATCTCAAACCTGCTGCACAATGTCATGCGGGCCACATTTTTCTCTCATTGACAAAGAAATCGTCCGTCTGTTGAGTGACGCTTACGTGCCCTCAGTTCTGAGAGCACCAAATATTTAATATATCTTGCCAAGGGCAAGATGAATTATCTAAATACTATAATGGATTAATGATCCTGGAAGCAGAGGGTAGTTCAAAGGCCAAAGCGGGACAGATAGACACTCTCTCATCATCCTGTTTAGAGAAGCATCCAAGTCACATCTTTGACCAAGGCAAAGAAAACGTGCACTAAGCAGAGAGGTCACAATTTGCGATTCGTGGTGTATAATTACCGCAGCTGAAGAGGGCAAGGCTGTGAGCACATGAAGAGGGCAAAGCAAGAATTCTGGAGTGCATGGAAGATGCTACAGCTGAAGGATGCTCATTAGATGGGAAGAGAGAGGCATGACACTGTAGGGCAGTATACACCAAGCGAGCGTGGCAAACCCACACCTGACCCACGCCGAGCAGGGGAGTCCACACCACAGGTAACCCCCATGTCACCTGCCAGAAAGCCCTTGAGGGGCTGTTCTGCTATTTTTCTGTAGTGCAAAATGACCCCTCGGCTCACGGCCAGGTGCTAATTTGGGATCACCAGTGCTGCTTTAACACATGGAAAGTGCTTATCCAGGCTGCAATCCTCCAAAATTACAGGGGAGAGAGCTCATTAAGAGCCCTTCAGCAAGTTCTCCTGCTCTCGCATAAACGATTATATCACCTTGAGAAGTGTTAATGAAACCCCTGAAGTAAAATTCCTCCGTCCTCCCAGGCAGAGAAAACAGTGCATCCAGTAAAGCTGAATCCTTTCTCTTTATCACTTAAGGACATGTCGGTTTACCCAACAACCTGTAACAATGACAAATGAGAGACATTTAAGTTCTTGACCATCACTCTCTCCCCTGTGGTACCCAATGAAGCTTGCACTGGGGTGGCAAGGTAAAACCAAGGTCTATTCCAAGCCCACGTCCGTGTGACAAGCGCTACCCCCTGGAGTTGAAAGGGCTGTCTCAAAAATGCAGTGATTGCACAGTTTTGATAAACATCATAAGTCTGGCAAGCGAGCAAGCTTCCTCTGAATAAACATGATGACAAAGTGGCGCATCATCTGGCCGTCTCTCAACACATCACTGCAGGGCATCATGGTTTATCCTTGTTCTGCAGGCCCCCAAATCATAGAATGGTTTAGGTTGGAAGAGACCTTAAAGATCATCCAGTTCCAACCCCCCTGCCCTGGGCAGGGACACCTCCCCCCAGCCCAGGTTGCTCCCAGCCCCGTCCAACCTGGCCTTGAACACCTCCAGGGATGGGGCAGCCACAGCTTCTCAGGGCAACCTGGGCCAGTGTCTCTGAAGCTGGTTTAAAACCAACACGTCCTAAGCAGAAAATGAATCAGAAGACAATTCAGGAGGCTGCCAAGTGTACTAGGTGGGCACCATGGCAAGTTTGGGCTCTCGGCATATGTGTCAGCATCAGCAGTCACAGCATCCCTCCACGCAAAGGGGAGGAGAGAAGTTCTGGGGTGCGAGAGAAGTCACCGCACTAAAATAAAATTAAAAAAATATATATATACCTATGGAATTGAATACTTCCACATGAAATTCATTCTGGAGAGTGGTAGGAGATTCCAGCTAGAATGACAATGTGGAAGGTCTTCTCAGTCTGAATTCCCAGGAAACCCACTGAAGGCACCTTCAGCGATTCTATCCCCATTCAGACCCAAAACACTCACTTTTCTCATCTTACTTCACCATCCGTGTGGATGAGTAATGTCCCTTTCTTGAATAATAATACCGTTTTTATCACACAGAACAAATAAATACTTTTTTTCTGGTTTGTTCCCCCCTCCCCCCCAACCAAGGTTGGATTTGGATTTTAGATTAGTATGTTGAATGTTTTCTTTATAAATTTCATATTTTTATGATGTAGGAAAAGGTGGAATGAATTAGACACACATCATAAAGCACAATCCAAAAGGAAAGTAAAAAAATAAATAAATAAAATACAAAAGACAAAAAAGCTGCTGGGGAATGACTGCTCAATTTGTGACTTTTCGCAATGTTTTACTTTTCATTCTGAAAAAAGCAAAGGGAAGGGCATGCCACGCAGAGGTGCCATAATCCAAAGCACACTGCCTTTACAAGAACACAAGCTATTTAATCTGAATTACATTCCTAGTAGATTATTTAAAATGCACTTAATCCTCGTGTGAGCAATTTAATCCCAATTTAAGTGGCTGCAAATCAGGATTAGCCAACTCCACACATCTACAACGACTGAATGCATTTTAATTCTGAACAAAATCATCCACTTGGGGATTTATTTTGCTTTAACGCCCTGAAAGTTAAAGCCAATTAGTTAATGCCACAAATCTGTTGGCTTAAGAAGAAAAAAAAATAATATATGACCAAAGAAAACATCTAACCTCTATGGGAATCGCTGTAATTTGCTTATCTGTGAAAATTGACGTTGTAAAGCAGAAGTTTGCATCGAGAGACGCAGCTCTGCCTTTCCACCTCTGCTTTGCGTACGCCATGCATGTCAAAGCTACCAATATATTCCAAATTCCTGGTGCATTAACCCAGTCAGGACCTTTATTCCCATCTACCCCATTAAAATCCCAAACATTTCCGTTCTCCTGTCCCTGCGTGCCAACTGACTTAATTCAGTCAGTTCCCAAACCACCAGAGAATTCCCTGAAAATTTGCGTTGTGTTTTGGTACGCAACCGTGCACACCTGGGGAAACCCCGTGAACAGTAAGGACAGACACGTCTAAAACGTAGCGCTCACTGACGTTCAGCCAGGAAGCAAGAAAGGCTCGGAGAGGTGACGCACATGTGTTATGGATAGCATGCATCCGCCCCCCCGACTTGGCCATCTGAGCATCCTAGTGTCGGATGGCTCTTCTGCCAAAGCTACACACAACATCGAGCCATCACACTGGCCGGAGAGCAACCAGGAAAGCTGGCTCAGATATTAATGGAGACAAAAGCCGCCCACTTGCTCTGTGCATCCCAGGAGACCACAACAGAGATGATGTCCCAAACTCTTGAGCAGGTTCATGGAAAGCCAACAGGTCCATAAGTCCGCTACTGGCCTTGGGATGTTCTCATAGCCCAAGGTCCAGCTCCATCTTCCCCCCACGCAGCGCTTTGGAAACTCATGACAGTCCTTATGCATCCTTTATTTTCAAACCTCTGCCAGGAGGACAGGCTGGGACAGTTGGGGGTGTTTAGCCTGGAGAAGAGAAGGCTCCGGGGAGACCTCAGAGCCCCTTCCAGTATCTGAAGGGGCTATGGGAAAGCTGGGGAGGGACTCATGATCAGGGAGGGGAGCCGTGGAATGAGGGGGAATGGTTTTACACTGAAATAGGGGAGATTTAGATGAGATATGAGGAAGAAATTCTCTCCTGTGAGGGTGGTGAGGCACTGGCCCAGTTTGCCCCAAGAAGCTGTGGCTGCCCCATCCCTGGAGGCGTTCAAGGCCAGGTTGGACGGGGCTCAGAACAACCTGGTCTAGCGGGAGGTGTCCCTGCCCAGGGCGGGGGGGAGGAGGGGGGTGGACTAGAAGACCTCTCGAGGTCCCTCCCAACCCAAACCATCCTCTGAAATCCTCTCCCAAGGCGAGGTGTTGCATCACCGGGATGCAAGTCATCCTCTTCCGGGAGCTGACAAGTCTTGCACCCGCACAGGCTGGCTGAGCTGACACAGCTGACAGGTCTCAGGCAACTATGCAATTACCGTTAGTGACTTCAACTCTTTCCTTCGGCTTTTCCAGCAAGTCTGAGACATGCTTTCACTCTACACTTATCACAGTAATAGCTCAAATACTTGCAGGAAGCGCACACTTTGCCAAAAGGCATCGTGTTTTGTTCTCTCCCCTTCTAGGACGGGGAAGAAGCAAGCTTGCAAACAAAATCCAGCTCGTACCGAGCTTCGTTAGTCTCTGCAACTAATGACAATCTCTTTGGGTCTCAGCTAGTCATTTATTTCCCCCCTTCCCTTAGAATTCATCCCGCTTCAAAGGCTAATGAACGCCTTTCCCAGAATAACCCTACTGCTGAATTTTCACAGCGATTGCTGCACAAATGCCATTAGAAAACATATGGGAAAAGAAGGAAAAAAAAAAAAAAACACAGGTGGGGTAATTTAAAAGGGGAAAAAAAGGAAAAAAAATTTAAAAATTCCTGAAATTCCCTTAGACATTTTACTGAGGAATGCAGATTCAAACTAGAAGCATCCAGCATAAACATATATGCTGCAAGCTTTTAATAATAATACAATAAACATGTAAAAAAACCTGCTTTGACAGGCTGTTTTTCAGGAGGATTTGATAAATTGGTGTTTTATAGGCACAATTTTAAAGGTTCATTTTAACTCCGTCTAAAAGGCAGCAACTATTGTATTACATGGCAGTCACTGGTGAATCAGCTTTTGTAAAAACCTTTGCAAACAGCTGAAAAGAAAGAAAATGAGATAGAGAAATAATGGCCATTATACACGCAAGAAAGCAACTTTAAAAGATGCAGCGTATATCAGGAAAGGCATTACCAGCCTCTTGTTAAATTCAAATATGCTTTGAGATGAAGAGACTTTTTTTTTCCAAAAAAGCACCCAGACAAAGGCAAATAGCTCCTGGTAGAGCCTATGCCACAGAGAAAATGTAAATGTAAAACCAGACCTGAAAAAAATCTCCGCGCGATCTTATCTCTCAGAACGTTTTAAGGGAGGATTATGTTCCAGTGAGTAAAAAGTAATGAAGACTGTAACACTGAGATTTACCACACCAGAGCAGAAGCTGCTTGATACCCCAGGGTTGCTGCGTCCGACTGAATTAGCTGCATTTCAACACCCAGAATCCTCTCAAACTGACCTTATTCTCAAAGTGACAGTCTTCCCCAGACTGTAGCTGGTAAGCCTTGTATTGAGCAAAAATAAAATAAATAAAAAAAAGTAGAATAAAGAAAGCAGAAGCAAAATTGTGCCACTTTTCCAGTGGATTAAGACTTGCACATGGAAAGCTTCCTCTGTGGCATTCGTAGAGCTGCACAACACCGCGGTACGGTCCCCATCAAATTTGTTTGGTCCTAGCGTTGCCTTGTTGCTTCCGTTTTTCCATACGCTCCTTGTATAATTGATTTTCCACTACGTGTCCAGAGCCCGTACTGGATCCCAGTCGCTGCCTTGGCCAAGCAACGCAGCATCTTCCATTTTTCCTCGCTTTCAGGACATTTTGTTAGCAAACCCAAAGAGCTGAAGCAGATTTCCCACAGCTACTGGAAGCAACAGACCATGCAAAGGCTTCCCCAAGCCTTGACCCCACCAGAGCAGGCAAAGAGAAGCCATCTCCAAGCCCGCACCTCCACTGCTGGCGCTCACGGACGGCTGGTTCCCTCCAAAGAGCTGTGAATGAATGAATTCCTCCTACACGAGGTTTGCCCAAAGACAAATCAACCCCAGAGAGCAAATCTGGTTTCTGCGTAATTAATAGACTCTGTGAGCCATCACTCATGGCACCTATGGGCTGTCCAAATTCCGTAGACGCAGAATTACCTGCGGGCATCTCTCCAATGCCGTGGTGTGAAAGGCTGGAGGCTGAAAACGTTTAAGTGCATTTTGATAAACGTTCTGGCCTCTTCCCCAGGTGCTGCCATGTCAGGGCTTAATAGCATTATCACCGTGATAGCATTTGGACTTATTTCTCACCCAGTCACAAGATGAAGGAGAAAGGTGCAGCAGCAGCAGCTCACGACCTGCCAGTCCAGATAAACCTCTCCCCGTTCCTTCTCCGTGCCTCTGCTACCGAACACGGATATTTTTCAAAGGATTCCCGCAAAACACCGGAAAGCCCTGCAATCCTCAGGTCTGCTGTGGAGGATTGACACCCAATGCTTTCCAGGGGAGGGGTACATTCCTTCAGAAAATACTACACTATCAAGCGTAATCCCTCCAGAGATGTCCTTGCAGACTCCAGGGGCAGAGGAAATTTTCTGCTAAACGTGCACAAAACCGCCCATCCAGTAAGCACAACGCGGCAGCAAGACCCACAGCTCTCTTGGGGAAAACACATATCCATATAAAATGAATTCTACATACTGTGTAACTGCAGGAAAAGCCACTTTAACTATCCCCATCTGCCCTTCTCCACACCACCCACACGAACTATTTGCATATTTATTACATATTTATTACATATTTATATAGCACACCTTGGTGGGATGCTCCATGTGCCACCAACATACGTGTCCTTTTGGTCTCCAAGCCTGCATGTCCCTTGTGTGTGACACCAGACTCACCCACACACCACCACACTCCCCCAGAAAGCCACAACAAAGACGCTGCAGAAGAAATATTACCCGTCTTCCTCCCACAGTGCGAAATATTTAGTGTATCCTGCAATAAACTGACCACATCTGCTGATGCCCGCTATTTCCTCCCATGGTATAGGTCCCAAGGGTTCAGGTTGGAAGGGACCTTAAAGACCATCTAGTTGTACCCCCCTGCCATGGGCAGGGACACCTCCCACCAGCCCAGATTGCTCCAAGCCCTGTCCAACCTGGCCTTGAACGCCTCCAGGGATGGGACAGACACAATTTGTTAAACTTCATGAGTTGGCATGGGCCCACCTCTCCAACCTGTCCAGGTCCCTCTGGATGGCATCCCTTCCCTCCAGCATGTCAACCACGCCACACAGCTTGGTGTCGTTGGCAAACTTGCTGAGGGTGCACTCAACCCCACTGTCCATGTTGCCGACACAGACATTAAACAGTGCTGGTCCCAGTACCAACCCCTGAGGAACACCACGCGTTACCACTTGGACATCGAGCCATTGACCACAACTGAGTGTGACCATCCGGCCAACTCCTTATCCACCAATAAGGCAGCTAAGGATCCACCAATATACCTTCAAACACACCCAGTCTAGCATCACCATGGGTTTGGCCCGTCCGGTTGCCCTGGTACACCCATGAACCTTGCCAGGCAGAGAAGCACAGATGCTCCAAGGTCTCCAGGTGAACGAACAAAGCTTTGAAGATCCACTTGGACACTCTGTAGATGACATTACGTTCTTCTAGCACCACAGCAAGTGCAGAAGCCACCCAGGTCCCACACAAGTTTGTAGGATCTTCTATATCCCCCTGCAACAATCTCACATAGTCACTGCTCAGAGACCGTCACGCCAACGACTACAACATCTTTCCTCTCCTCCTACCATCAACTGGGAAACAACAGGCCAAATAATTCCCACTCGGCCAGCGCTTGCTGGAGCACAGAGACTTTTCCAAAGAACACAAGGCCGTCCAAGCAGCATTAATTCCTTCCAAATTGGGGCAGGGAGGCCTGAGTGGAATCTCCTGCAAGACCTCATCATCTTCACCAGCTCAGCTCTAGCAGCCCCAGTGGAGCACAGGATTAGAGAAGTCCGAACGCTCTCGGAGCAAGCTGGAAAACATCTACCTCAGGCACAGAGCTGCTCGCGCTGTAGTTCACTGAAGTGCAGCTGCATTAGCACAGCTCTGCACCCAAGGTTAATTATTTCTGGCTCTGTCAGGGCTGATTCACCTCCAGCGGCATGCTGACACAGCACAACTTGGCTTCGGAAATAATTTTGAGGTTTCTGCGGCACACTGCATTGCACAGCGGAACCAGACCTGGAGTGGGTTTTACTCCTTTCAGGGGAGCGCGTGAAGGGGTAAAGCCAATCTTAGCTCATTCCTCCTTAAAATAACGACTACGTGCCCGCGCATAGGCAGCTTCCAGGCCCCGCCGGGGAAAGATGCAGCCTACCCTCTGGTTGCCAGAGCTGCAAAGTTAAGCAGCTTATGCAGGATAGCTGCAGATACAGCTAATAAAAAAAAGAAAAAAAGAAAAACACACAAAAAAAAAAAACCACCCCATAAACAAACAGAAAAAAAACAACGAATGAAACAAAAAACACTCCACCAAAACCCAACCCAAAACCACAAAAATCTTCAAAGAAAGAAAAAAAAAAAAGACAAAAGGGGCACCTCCCCCCCCAAAAAAGAACACAGACAACCCCTCCCCCAAACTCAGCACGGCAAGGACCCTAATTTACTCTTCAGGGGACGATCTACATTTTAAAGCCAAACAGATCAAACCACCGATTCTTGCAGATATTCCCCACAGGCCCCTTTCCTCCACCACCGGTATCACTCTCCCACTATCCCCATCCTCCTCCAATTAAAACTCCGATTCTGAATTCTTCTCTCCCACCTGGAGGCCACTCGTCATCATCTCTAGCTCATTTTTAGGGATTTTTATCTTCCTGCAAAACAACAACCAAGGTGGCTTGCTGAGCAATATGTAACATCCTGGCAGAGAAAGGTACCGATTAAGTAGCATATATATCAGTAACATATCAGTGGCATAAAAAGCAGATTTCATTTCTAATTAAGTGCAGGAGGAGGAACAGGACCCCTAAATGCCATTTGAACAATTCACAGTGCCTCCGTTTTCTGCATCCTCCACTTTTCCGCCCCGCTCAGCCAAATGCTTGTCTGAAATCTCCAAGTTTGCCAAAGAACTCCCCGTCAGTGCTCACAGCGCTGCTAATTAGTAAGGTGTGGGTGCTAAATTGGAAGTTGAGGGGAAGAAATCATGAAATTAGCCAACAGGAATGAGTTCAGAAGCTGCAGACAGCCCAGCGCTATTATAAAAATATTCCTAGAAGAGGCATTTTATTTCAGAGAAAAGCAAGCGAGAGTGCTAAGCATCGATTTTCAGTTACATTAATGCGGGAAAGGCACCCAGTCTCATTTGGTTTTCCCATCTCAGCTCCTTTAATAGCACTACTGATTTCCTCTACTTGGGTATGATTAGTCAGGGGGGTTGGGGAACCCCTTCTTTTTCTCTGATGGAACATAATTTGCAATTCAGATCTTAGTTATGGTGACTCAAGGAAGAACGCTTTCATTAAAAAAAAAAAAAAAAAAAAGGTGGGGCGGGGAATTGGGAGGAAAGAAACAAATTTAAGGCTTCAAAATGAGAATGAATCAAACCTCCAGAAGTGCCACAAGATGCAGGTTGGGGAAACCCTTCAAGGTACCATGAAATAGGAATGGCATCACGAAGAACCAAAGCCTTGTATTTTTATTTTTTCCCCTAACACAAGTAATTTCTGGGCAACACGTCCAGCTTAGCGACCCTCTGACCCAGACAGAGGTCCAGAAGAAAGAAAAGAGAAAGGCAGCAAAATTCAACAAATCACACACTGCTGACGTATGGCATCCTAAAATATAACTAAAGCAAAATATTTCAGTGGTAAAACTTGACCTAAAGACAAACTCAGACCTCTGTACTGTGGCAGCCTGAGCGTTTGATGAGGCATTAAGACAAAAAAACAAGTATTTTGGAGTGGGCTGAAATATTTCCACGTGGTAAGAGAGTGCTGCTGTGCTGCGCTTGGCTTGTGGTCATCCCTAAGCAATAAACTGGGCAGTTTTGGAAGGTTTAATTCGAAAAGGTGAAGCGAGTAAAAGCCAAAAAGGTAAAGAAGCTGCGAGAAAAGGCAACAGCTTTTCCTGTGTTGCAGAGCAGCCACAGCCAAAGGTCCTTCTCCTACACGTCCCGGCCAACAACGGGTCAAGACCACGGTCAAACGACTTCTTCAATGCAAGGCAGAAGCAGCCACGACCTCCTTTTTCTTTGGATTCCTTCGATGAATAAAAGCCAATTCATTCTGGCACAGGAATCCCGGCACAAAAAAAAAAAAAAAAAAAAAAAAAAANAAAAAAAAAAAAAAAAGCTGTGCTGTTACTCATTCTCATGCAAATATCCCTCGGAAATACAAAACCAGGGGAAGCCGTGTACACACACATCCAGCCCTGGGGCATCCTGCTATTCAAGGGAATTCAAAGGATTAAGAAGCTGTGTTTTTGGAAGGCAGCACTGGGCCTAAAGGGAAAAAAAAAAAGTTAACGTTTAGTTTCTCATTGGTGCTCAGCCTGATAAGAGAATATCCACAAATTCAACCTCTATATCCACCTGCCCAAAATTCACCTTAAATCAAGATAATTTAGCTATCCTAGACCACACCTTTGATGCAAAAATGAAAAAAAAAAAAAAACCAAACAAACAAACCAATCACGAAATAAGAACACACACTTTGGGCTTAAAATAACACGGAAAAGCAGCACTAAGCAGGCGCAGATACGGACAACTTAATGCTCATGACCTGGTTTAGTGTTGCGTATTTTGCATTTCACGACAGAAAAATAAAAAGAAAAAAAATGTGCCGTCACAGCAAAATCTGTAGCTCTGTAATCATCTCAGAGTGCCACGCAATTACACTATTCTAGGATTTCTCTCCATGGCTGACGGAGTAAATAATCCTGGGGAATTCAGCGAAAGGGATCTGCTCTCAGGTGAATTGAAGAGTCTGTAATTTCAGATGCAGAAATGGCTTCTAATTACAGTGAGCTGTGAAAAAAAAGAAGAAAAGCTAAATAATCTGGCTTTTTTATAAGTGCCAAGAGGCTCCGTTTACATCCGAAGGCTGCCACGCGCCTGGCCAGTTTGAAAGGATGAGTCCAAACAACGTGTCCACCTCCACCTCCGTACACTTAAGACACATTTGGTGGGAAAGGAGGAGTGAGCTGTGCTCTGCTGTGTTGCCTAGCGATTTTATATGGTAGATATTGAAGACTGAAAGCATTTGTAACCTACTTTGCACGAAGAATCCATGAATCTTGCTGTTTCACGCGGATGTCAACCCTCAAGCAAGCTCCTGTTAGCACTGAGAAAGAAAACACCACAAAAAAAACCAAACAACTTCTTAAATTCCAGCCCTGGTTTAATGAATTAGAAGCTATCAATGAAATTAGAAGCTATAAAATAATCAACCTCTGGTAGATTGAACAGCCTTCCTTAAGACAGCATCCCTTTGATAGGTAGTGAGGAGCTCTACCTACCACCGTTCATCCTACCCGCCTCATTTTTCATCTTAAAAAAAAAAGAAAAAAACGGAAGTTACATTGCTCTGAGAACACTTGCCTAGTAAAAAATAAAAATAAAAGCATCCCTGACATGCCATCGGGGGAGCAAGAACCACTCAAAGCGCCCTTGCTGTTTCAAGCGTGTTCAGCACGAAGGGGAC
This sequence comes from Ibidorhyncha struthersii, assembly GCA_013398815.1. NCBI lineage: Eukaryota > Metazoa > Chordata > Aves > Charadriiformes > Charadriidae > Ibidorhyncha > Ibidorhyncha struthersii. Next base: position 65,870 of record VZSZ01009111.1, read on the forward strand.
CCGTGCTCTCTTCGCAATGAAAAGAAGGTGGTTTGCACGTATTCTAGCCTCGGCAGCAGCTGAGCAGGACAGACGGCGGCTCCAAGCACGGCTATTTCCAAATTCATGAGAACGTCACCCCTGGGGAACCCATGCCAGGAACTGTGCTTTGTTCCAGCTGGAAACGAGGAGCTATTCCACACCTCACATCTCTCGTGGTGGTTAAGTGGAGGGAGTAGAAAGAAATTGGTTCAATTCTCGCAACAAGTCTAAATAGATCAGTGTTTTAAAACCACAAAGAAGAGGAAATACGCGGTTGCTCGACCCTGTTTTTCACAGCAGAGAAATGCCTGCGAGGCCTTGACGGAGGGAACCTGCTGCCCTTTTGCTACTGAACCTTGCGGCTCCCGAAGGATGCTCAGCTGCTTTGCAACCATCACAGACCTCCTGCCAAGCAGCAGTGGCCTTTCCTTGCAGGGTCTTCTCCTGGAGAACAACCTCCCTTACTTCCAGGCACAACAGGGCAGCAGATGCGAGGCTCACAGGAGATTATCACCTGGTGCCAAATGCTATTTTCTCAACCCTTTTTTTTTTTCCCCCCAGGTTTAACCAATAAACAGGGCAGGGCTTACGCTCATAACAAGTATAGTTTTAACTACGCCTACACGCTCCCCCTGTTACGCATCTGAAGGACATGAACCAGCTTCCCAGCAGGAACCACCAGCTGTGGTTGAGGCAGTCCTGGCCCCAGCCAGCGCCACGCTTGGGGAGACGCTCTTTGTCACACCAGGTCGAGCGTCTGGTCATGTAGTTACACAACCTCCTGTCCAGACTTGGCTCGCAACCAGCATGGGCGGGCAAATGCACTGCAAAAGCAGTTTCCCATCATTATTTATTACACAGAAATATGAAAGCTGAGCACAGAGCATACCAAGAAAACACTGCTGTTTTAACAGCTATCGCATACGGGGAATCCACAGAATAACTCAGGTTGGACTAGATGACCTTTGGACATCCCATTCCAACACCCAAATCGCGCTTCTCTCTGGCCTCAGTCATGACCTGAAGTGATAGGCTTAGTCCAAACCTTTTTCAAAGGCACAAAAATGAGAAGGACACTCCTCCTGAACGTAAAGGTCATCTGGCAAAATAATCTAAGCAAGCCAGCAATGCAAATAGAGACTTCAGCACGAACATGGAAGGCCTTCTTCCAACATGAAAGCCAGGCTGCACTTTCCAGCTCTATCTCGCATATAAAGTCCAAGACAGAAGCTACATCACCATTTTACTGGGTTATACAGAAGGTGTTTTCCAGGCACTATGAGCAGAAAGACACCAATTCCCACAGAAACGTTCCTGCTCGCTGCATTTTGAGACACGAGCCTCCACGCCAACACGCATTTCATTTACCATTTGTCAACCGTGGTGAGGTTTGCCTGTGCTCGAAAGCAAGTTGCTGACTTCGCTAAACTGGACCCCAGAAGATATTTTCCAATCAATATACCTTATTTTCATCACAGCCAGGGCTCCCAGCATTCATCTCAGAAAACAGACAGGCAAATACACCTCCCAAATGCAAAGCACATCCATCTAAGTGCTGATTCCACCTCATGTTAGATACCAAAAAAAAAAAAAAATCNCGACGTGGGTACAAGCTATTAACTCTTTTGGTACAGCAATTTAAGATCTTTTTTTAAGCTGCCTGTCTGTCTCCCTCCCACCTCCTATCACTTCCACTCCTCCCCACAACTCCAGAACTTCCCAACTCATGAAGTTCAAACGCGAGCAGAGGTCAATGTTACCTGCGCTCTCCAAAGACCAGCGCTGCAGGAAACATCCAACTTGTGATGTGTGCAAGAACCACACCCTGCTCTGAGGTTGCTGAAGTTTTTTTGAGCACTGAGGAGAGTCACAAAGTCACGTACAACTGTGTCGATAAACTTAAAGATGTGAATGACACAAAGGTACCACAAAACATTTCTTTTAGATACCATACAAAGGGCGCGCTTGCAAGCACCTGAGACAATAACAAGCTGCTAACATTGGGTGACACTAAAGTTTGACAAAAACTTCCCATTTTTATATTACAAAGCCTAGCTGAAACCAGTTGGGTGTCACAGAGCATCCCTAAGAATATTAATAATTCAGCTTTGAACAGGAAAAGTGAAAGCGTGAACAGCAGTGACCGGAGGAGATATTTGGTCTTTGCAGGATTGCACTCAGTGCCTACGACAGGGCTCAGCGGAGGTTCAGTGATCCTGGAAATATGTCTGGAAGTGTGATGGTTACTCATTAGAAAAGGATATGCACATATTTCAAAGACACTCCGCTTCACAGTGAACTCCTGTGACTTTGGGGCTAAGTGTTGCCACTTTTCCCAGACTAATTGCTCTTCTAGAAAAGGACACAGAGCTTAGCGTTGGATCAGAGAAATGGAGATCCTCTTTGTTACAAAAAATTAAAAAAAAAAAAAATCAGCGCAGCCTGCTTCTCTCTTGAGATTACAAAGAATTTTCCTTTGTTCAATATTTCACAGTGCAACAAAACTCCCTTTATTCAACCCACACTAGCGTTTCCCCTGTTACATTAGTGAAAAGTCTTCCATGCAGATGATAATGATTGCCCCCCCCCCATTTTCNGGTCTATCTGTGAATGCCAAGGAGAGGTGTTCGTCTTCCCCAAAGCCTGATTTTTGTCCTTTCTAAGGGACAACCAACACATGAACCCTTCCCAGGACAGGAGCCAACTGCAACAGCAGGAGCAACACGGAGAAATCTGGTTGCAACCAAGCGGAGCTCAAGCAGCAAATGAAATACTACTCATCCCATGCTGTGAAGTTCATTGTGATTTCAACCATGACCATCGTTACCCAAAACTCTCCTGCAGTGTGGACAGGGACCAGCTGAGACACGCACATGGTCTCATATCTGCAGATTCAATAGGAAGCACTCAGCTGTTGTCCATCCCTCATCCAAAGACTCTGACCAAACAAGGATCCCACCTGGAAAGCCACCTGCATCATCTGGGTGTTCAGTGTCTCCTTGTAGTGACCCAAGCTGGGGTGCACAGAAAGTATTGGGGAAAAAATAATAATAATATATGTAAATTAAAAAAAAATCATTTAATACCTAATCAATTCAAGCAAATTGTATGATTTTTTTTATCAAGGAAGGACTAACCTGATCAGCCCGATTGTACTGATGGGCCAAGAAGCTGTCACCATGGCATTTCATTGACAGTCTGTAGGAAAACCCACTCCAAACGCCCACCACCAGAACTGGCGTGTAGAGCTGACTGAAAAAGAGAGGAAAAGCTTGAAATTCCCTGCTTGATTTTTGAATCTTCTAACAAAAAAGAAGCTTTTGCAAGAAGGAAAAAAGAAAGTAATAAAAATCCAGGAGGTAGGACAGGGTAATTTTCAGTAAATTTCATTTTGGAAAAAAAAAAAAAATAAAGAAAGTGCAATTTCTTCCCTTCACCCATACCAGGAGCTTCAGCTATGAAGGTCCTTTTTCTTGGAGTGGTGGAGAAGGGCTGATTCAGAACAAACCTCCCTCTGGAATCAACTCTCCCCTCCAAAAGGGGGGACATTGGTGGGTACAATCGCTTCCTTTTCACAGCTGAATTTCAGACATCCAAAAAGAACGTCTGCTTTGGAGAGAAACCAAAACCTTCCATCACCAAAAGGGCCAAGACACCATGAGACAGGTGACCTGAGAATGGTCCATGCTTATTTGGGAGCACGTTTCTGAGAAGGAATCCACCCCATTTGTGTCACTACCAGGAATGGCAGAACCTCCTCTACCCAAGTGGAAAGTTTTGCTCTTGAGGCCAACAAGAAGAGTTGAACGCGCCGCTTCTGCCAGGAGCCAATACCAACTAAGCTTCAGGCTGTAAAGTCACTAATTTAGCCTTCAAACAAGCTGCTGTGCAATATTTCTGGCATCCATGGGGCAGCACCCCTGGAGACCTTTGTCCTGCAGCCATCCGGACTCTTTTTCAGGTCTACAGGAGTATCTGGCACCACAGGACACACTGGAACCTCTCCCTTGCTCTGCAGACCAGGATGGTGGATCTCTTTCTGAAGAGCAGTCCTCCACCCTCATCCGCAGCAATGAGCTTGATGTGAGAACTGTTTGGTGGAGTCTTCTGGCAGCAGAGGAGATGAGATGATCATAGTAGTCCTTTTTCTAACCTAACACTTTCACCACAACCACCCCCAATGAACCCACATTCCACACCTCATTTGGAGCGAGAACAAAAACTCCCCGGCGCACAACCGTGACCTGCAAACGAGAAGCACAGACATCACACGCCAACCCGCCAGCAGGGACACCTCCGTAATGATGCCCATAACTCACTGTTCGGCTCACACCCGCCAGCTCCAAGTAGGACATGATCTCCCGTGGCAGCACAGAGCAGCCTCAACACACCACTAATTTCCAACAGAACATGTTGAACAAAAGCACTGGCAATCCCAGCTACAGGAGCATGGGACTTTTTCCAGCGATTCCTTCCTCCACTACAAGTTTTAGGTTATAACAATGGTTGGAATTGGAAGGGACCTTAAAGACCATCCAGTTCCAACCCCCCTGCCATGGGCAGGGACACCTCCCACCAGCCCAGGTTGCTCCAAGCCCCATCCAACCTGGCCTTGAACACCTCCAGGGATGGGACAGCCACAGCTTCTCGGGGCATCCTGGGCCAGGGGCTCACCACCCTCACAGGGAAGAATTTCTTCACAATATCTCATCTAAACTCCCCTCTTTCAGTGTCAAACCATTCCCCCTCATCCCATCGCTCCCCTCCCTGATCCAGAGTCCCTCCCCAGCTCTCCTGGAGCCCCTTTAGGCGTTGGAAGGGGCTCTGAGGTCTCCCTGGAGCCTTCTCTTCTGCAGGTTGAACACCCCCAACTCTCCCAGCCTGTCCTCCCAGCAGAGGGGCTCCAGCCCTCGCAGCATCTCCAGGGCCTCCTCCGGCCCTGCTCCAACACATCCATGTCCTCCTTATGTTTGCAATAACACAATCCACTTCCAAAGACATCCCGACAGCTCTGAAAACAGCACAGCTCTACCAGCCCTGGGAGCAGCCGTGCAAAAAACAGGTGGAGGATGAGTTTTCCCTCCCCAGGGGGGAAAGCGTGGGTCTGGTGTCCAGCTCCATCCCCACGTATGCATCACCAAAGCCCGGCATGGAATGGGCCCTCTCGCGGCAAGCGCCGCAAGCAAGCGTTGTGCGGAAGAAAAATCCTCAAGCCACAGCATCAGACAAGCTGGTAGGCAGCAGAGAGAGAAAAATGCTGCACTGCCTGCGGCGAGGCTGGCAACCTCCGAATTGCCCGGGTTACCAACCTGGAAAATCATACAGAAGATTAAAAACATATAATTTCTTCCTAAATTATTTAAAGATGAGAGGGGGGGTGGGGGGGGAAATAATGGCCAGTTCCCTGTGAATTATGATCATCCAGGCACATTAAAAAATTGAGCATTAAA
>VZSZ01009112.1:310-21373 GCA_013398815.1 Ibidorhyncha struthersii
GCCTCATGCTCAGTATGAAAGCTGAGGGATCAAAGGGTCAGCTCTCTTTCCTCAATGGCTGACATCTGAGGAGGACTATGTCTATTCATCTGCCTTTTGATCCCGATCCTGAATGCAGATCCGGAATCCAGTTCCCATCTGTCATTGAGTCCAGCCTGAGACTTCCCCAGTGCCAGTTGGTGTCATGATTGTCATCCTGGGAGCTTGATACAGTTTTGTATATTTTTCATTATTTTCCTTTTATTTTATTATTAATACTTCATTGAAGTAGTTTAGTTCCTTCTAAACTCCTAAGTCTCTTTTTCCCTTCTCTGCCTCTCTCTTTGAAGAGGGGGAGAGGGGAGCATCTGTCGGTCCCATCTGGGTTCCCACATGTCCCCAGTGGCCGATTTGGCCTAAACCACGACACCAGTGCAGCAGAGAGATTCTGCACACAGAACATCTGTAGCTCCTGAGTGTATGGTGTGCGTTTGTGGGCGAAGCCTCAGAGCAGACATAGGGTGAACGTGCTACCAGGTGAAGCAGCAAATGCTCCCCATTCCCGCACAGGCACCTGGTGAGTTTCTGCCTTCCCAGCAGTGGCACCTAGGTGGGATGCATTGGAGTGAGCTGATCTGCATCTTGCCAAGGTGAATTCTTCTGAGATTCAGCATTTTTTTTTGTTTTGGTTTTTTTTTCCACACTGGTGTTTTTTTGTGGCTCCCTGAGTTACTAGTGTTGTCTCAAGAAATTAATGTGTTTGTCATTCTATTTTCCTTGAAATCTTTGGCTTACCCACTAGAGAGGTAACAGTGAAATGTATTAGTCCACAATGATGATGCGTGAGTGATCTGATGGCCTATTCTGATGCCAGACTCTGATTCCATGAAGTAAGTTGGCTGAAATTCTTTACTCATTTAAAACTTAGGTCAGACTGTCTGGAGATGTGTAAAGAAAGAAGAGGAGAAAAGAAACTGGTGAAATTAGTGTTTGAAAAGCTTTTTCATTGGTTGTACAGACAAGATTGTAGAGTTCATTTTCAGAAAAGTATTTTGGGATTAGAATTAAAATTCCATGCTGTCAGTCCTCAGAGCTCTGCTCATCGTAATTTTAAATAAAACCGTTCCCTCAGGACTGGGCAAAACCTCTGAAAAGATTAGTTTCAATTGTAAAGTCTAATAATAGCAGTGTAAGATATGTCCAAAAAAAAAGGAAACTGGAGCTCAATATGGCATAATGAGTTATAATAGTGTAATATCTATTAAAGTATGTACTGGAAAACAGAGCTAAGCACTTCTAAATTCTAAGTCTGAACTGTGCAGTTATCTAAAACAATTGGTTTACAGCTGTATGTTTAAGTCTGTATATTATTGTTGAGCTACTGACAATATCCCTAGCTCAGTTATTTCAGGAAAGAGATGCAAGTGCTAAATCTAAGGTCTTTTTATCAAAAGAGATTTTTTAAAGGATCTTTGAGTTAATGTTGAATTGTGACATGACTTTGTAATGGCAGACCTACACTCTTTAACGCTTGGTTGCTCTGCAAGTTTTACACTCTATGTCACCTCCAAAAACTGGCTGCTGCAAAGGGGGTGTTGGATGTTAGAAATTTCAATAACATTGCTTAGTTTCAACCAATTTATTTATAGCTTTTTCATAAATATTAACTGCAGTAGTTCCAGACGCACACTTTTGCTTATTCTGGCAGTTAATGGTTTGTCCATAATGGCCGCTTTGCATGAAGTCTCATTTAAGAGGAATGGGGCTTTCTATGGCATGTAAAGGAGTATAAATAAGTAAACGTATGGACAAGGGTCACTAAATATAGCTTCCTGGTTCCATTAACTTTTCAGGGTTTTTTTTTTCTTTTTTTAAGCATCATACCTGTAATGTCCACCATCTCTTCATAGTCCCTTTGCCTGTGAATTTCCAGGTCTTTAAAAATTTTCACTATTCTACAGTCAGAAGAGAAGCGTTCATTCTTGTATGTAATTCAGATGTATACATGTGGATATTCCTCTTAGTCTGGATTTTTTTAGAAAAGTGATTTTTCTGCCAAGGAGCTGCGAGTTGGAAGTTTTTCGGCAGTGCAATTTGTCTGCCATCAGGTCTGTGCTGCTGGGGATAGACTGCTTCTTAATTACCTCATTTAAAGATAGCTTGGGTATCTCTGTCCCACACTGAAGTCTATCATGCAGATATCTCCAAATCACTGGAGTGTGTGAGGGTTTTTTACTTTATCCATGTTCTCATTTGTATAGCTGGCCCTGTTGATTTCACCAGTTTACTGGAGTTTGTATTTCTTTGGCATAAACGTAATGTTTACTTGATCTGCCAGTATTTGCACTTTTTTGATTGATAATTGTTTTCTGTCTTGTAATACAAGTACTGTTGCAAAGACAATCTCAATTTTTATGATTTTCATTTCTGACTCAGAAGGTGATAACATTCAGATTCTGGTTAGTAGTTGTTTGAATTCTCCAGTATGAGATTCTAACAGATTTGTTGTCTATAGGTGAGCATATGTGAGCACATAAGATACATAAAACGTATCAAAAATTGTATTTTAAGAAAACTGAGTTATTTGGAGGGGGTCACTTGGTAAATGCATAGAAGAAATCTTATTAGGTCATGGTTCAATTAAATTTAAACTTAGCATACTTTCAGTGATGAATTTACTCTACTTTTTAATGTTTTTAATGTATAGCTTTGAGCGTTCAAGTAGTACTTGATTAATTTGGGCTAGGAATTAATTAATTCAGGCTCCACTGAATAAATGAATTAGTTTTCCTTCCTATATTTTGGGGCTTGTTCCTTGGAAGTATTAGTTTTGAATGGATGATGTTTATTAAATCCTGGTCCTGCTACCACAAAAATTGCAAAACTGAAATAGCACTTCAAGCCTCAATGCTGTTTGTAGAAACAGTTAATTTCTGCCTGAAAATCAGTATGTTTAGCAGTAACATACAGTGGTTTTCATTTCATTTTTTATCTAAATCTGTATTAAAAAATTAAAATATCATTAGAACAGTACTTGATAAGTAGCAAGATACAACCTCAGCTGAAAACTAATTATATTGATAAATAGTCCACGTTTGCTGGGTGGAGAGAGGAGCCAAGGAGAGATGGAGAGAAGGAAACTAACTCCTAGGTGAACCGAAGTATTCTCAGAAGCCAGCTGAGCATTTGGTCTTCTCTATGCAAAGGAAATGTCTAAACCCAGTGGCTTATTTTTTTTGGTGGTGACAGGTCCCCACTACATTATAACTTTACATAGCAAACTGGTGCATCACAGGCCAAATGGGAAGACATTTTTCTGAGTCGTCAACAAGAGTATGGTGGTCTGATGCAAATACAAATTACTATGACAGCTATAAATCACAGCTTTGTAAGTAAGCAGAAGGCAGCAGTAGTCTCAGTGGGGATAGTGATTCCATCTTTTGGAAGTAAAATAGGGCTTATAAAAACATTTAATTTATCCCCAAGTTATTCACAAAGCTTCATGAACTGGTGAAATGGTGAAGAAGTGGAGAGCAGAATACTCCCTTTTGTTGAATATCGTTTTTAAAATGTCATTAGTTTCTTCAAATAAAACATTAAACTTCTATTTGATTAATGTTGAGCTTGTTACCTGACTTAATTTGCTGATAAGACTATTTCAGTTTCAGGTTAAAAGTCAGCATACAGTCAAATACAGAGGAACTCTAATTGTCACTAACACAAAACAAAGGAAGATGCTAGGTCAAGTTTCCTCTAATAAGCTGGCGAGTTCACACAGTTTCCATGTCAATATACCTTTTCTATAAGGTGGAAAAATATGACCTGGCTTCTGAAGATGATAATGATGTAGTACTGCTTCATAGAAGCACATTGTAGATAGCTGTACATTGATTGACAGGTGAGAGGTGGAAGATAGTGTGCAACAGCATAAAACCCCCAACTGTATGGATAGTGGTGTCACGTTCCAAACTACTAGCTTCTTTTTTCTCCGTTGTTTAACCACCCAAGGAAGAACTGCAATTTTTGAGCTGTAAGGAGGAAATGAACATTCAAAACAGACTAACTTGATGATTAAAATAAACTGCCCTATACCATGCTTAATTTTATGTTTAAATCCTAATTTACATTTATTGAATTAGAGGGTCAGATTAAACAATTCCATCAGAGGGCAGTAGTACCTGTAGGTACAATGTTTCATGTAGTAAATATTTAGTTTGCAGTCAGCTTCCTTATCACTATGAACTGTGTTCTGTATAATAAAGGAAAAGAGAAAATAAGCTAATGTAATTTAACATATTAAAATAATGCAGAAACGTTTTGTAATATACAATAATGGACATCCTGTCATATATTAAAAAAAAGAAAATGAATATGGCAGAAACTATACAAAATCTACATGTCACAGAGTGGTAGGGGTTGGAAGAGACCTCTAGAGATCATCTAGTCCAACCCCCCTGCCCAAGCAGGTTCACCTAGGGCAGATTGCACAGGAATGCATCCAGGGGGTTTTTGAATATCTCCAGAGAAGGAGACTCCACAACCTCTCTGGGCAGCCTGTTCCAGTGCTCTGTCACCCTCGAAGTAAAGAAGTTTTTCCTCATCTTCAGATGGAATTTCCTGTGTCCCAGATTGTGCCCGTTGCCCCTGTGAGTGGACAGGGGTCCTCCTTCTTGCCCTTTTTGTAGACTGGAGTGACATTGTCTTTCCTCCAGTCCTTAGGCACCTCTTCTGTTCTCCATGACTTTTCAAAGATGATGTAGCACCTTTCAGCACTGTTACATTCCAGCTAAAATGCCAACTCTGAAGTTGTTGTCTTTCTGTGTTTTCTGAATTAAATAGTTTGTATGTTGTATAGCTTTATTTCTGGGAAGTTTATGTTTTTGTTTTTGTTTTTTTTTAAACACCCTACTTTTGAAATGTTTTTTCTTTATTTTATTTGCTTTAATGCTTAAGTCCCTGTGCAGACGTTCTAGATTTCCAGGCAAGGGACTGCACAAATGTGCATGCTTATTTGGGCACCTTTCAATGATAAAGCATTGGTAGTGTATTGTAATTTGGAAATTATTTCTGCAAAAGATGTAGGTTTTGTATGAATTGTATCTTCTGAGATATTTGATAATGAAATGAAAGCCTAAATGTTTAGATTCAGTTTTCATTCATAGTCCCAACATTTTAATTGCTTTAATAGCTTAAAGCAGATGTACCTGGCTAATATGGCTAGTTCAATTCATACCAGTTTAATACTTTACTATGTTGTGTATGTCTCATCCGAGCAATACTGCGAACATACCATTTCTTTTTCCATTTTCAGTTGTGTTACTTGATACTACAGCTGCCCTCGGAGAACTAGGATGGAAAACATTTCCTTTAAATGGGGTAAGTCACACACCATTTTGGTTTTATTGTCTTGATTTTGGCATTCTGCCACTCTGGAAGTGAATGGCTGTTATATCTGAGTGGATATTCTTGCAATATACACTTGTCAGAAAGATTTTAGTTTTTCTCAGGACTGGAAGAGCCTGTGTTGTAAGTAGGAATAACAGATGCGAGAATGACATGAGTACACATCATTATTCCCTTCTCTTGCTTTTCTGAGTGTTAAGAATTTATCTGACTTTAAATCTGACTCTAACTGTTACACATCATAAAGCTCCATATTAAAAATTCCTATGCTGGAGAAATGTGTTATGACTACGTATTTGTGGGGAAAAGAAAAAAAAAAAAGAAAGGAAAAATAATTTTCAATTTTATAACTTGAAACAAAAACTTTAATATTTAAGTGACATTTCATATGAACTTTAGCATCTGGTGAAATGGTATCAGGTTGGCTAAATCAGAAAAACATTATATATATGTTAATGTCATTAAACCAGTTTAAATATTTAGAGAAAATATTTAAATAGGTTGGGGTTTTTTCCTGCACTGACCATTCTAGATTCAAGTTAGCTATTCCAGTTTAACATCTTAGACAGGTTCACTGTACTGTTAGTACAGATTGCCATGAGGCACTTGACATCATGTACAGATGTGTTAGAAGTTGTCTGGTATACTTGGAGATGCTGTGGTCAGGTGAGCATGGGGAAGAGGAGCATTTTTACTCTCTGAAGTTCAACCATCAGTGCTTTGCCAGTGGCTACACTTCCAAAACGCGTCTTCTCTTTCCACCCAGCTAATGCACGTAACAAATATCGGAGGCATTTGTAGTTCTACTTTTTGTTTAAGATACAGTATACTGGAGCATTGTAGACCTATTGTATCAGCTTCTAGTTCTGATGTCATCATACATATCACTTATTTGTATATTAGCTGGCATCACTTAATTAATGTGTATGAGGCATACAATTAATCACTTCTCTGAAATGTGCTCAGAAAATACTGTTTCTCTCAGTGAAAAATCTTGTTTCATTTTTAGTTGTTTTATTTCTTGTGATCTGTTCCAGAAGGAAGTAGAAATTGTCTATCCTCAGCACCTTAATAATCCATTTTTATAAAATGTCTTCTGTGTCTCTGCCCTCAGGGATTTCAAGCAATGTGACATTTGTTAATCTCAGACTATTTTCAACTTTATGGATTACTCTTTTTCAGGGTTTCCAGTCCTTTGTATTCCTAGATATAATTTCAGTCTGTTACAGATAGTTCTGCATTTTACATTTTGTATGCAGTCTCATGCAATCTGAGTTACAATTCTGAAAGTTTTATTTCCTTCAAAAATTCTAGACAAAGCAAATACTGTCATACACTATGATGAGAAAATACAGCGAGGAATTTCTGCTTTAGCTTTGTGGTGAGCTCCATTGAATTGAATAGAGAGGCTGGCATTTAGAAAGTACACAAGATATAGTTTCAGTTATTCTGTAAATTCTCAAAATTTAGTTAAAATTACTCCGGTAACAATAGCCACAATATACAAGCAGAAAGAAACCTGCACTGAAAGTTGATTTAAAACACAGCTATTACAACATATCCATTTTGGTTGGTCATACCTACCCTTAACGTTAGTTTTGCAACATATTGTGGTTTTCAGGTGGCTTGGGACCTTTGCTGTGTTTTAAGAATTACTAGAATACAAGGAGTTTACATTTGAGTCAGTACTTGGGATTCAGTTATTAGAGAAGAGAAAAACATTTTGTAGCATGAGCAAAACGTACACAGTAAGGCTTCCTGAGACATAAAACAGGCAGAGGAGGCTAGAGTGAAAACTGAGAGAGCAACTGGATAAATTAACTGTGGAGAGGTAGTTAAGAGAAGTGTGCATGTACTGTTAACTCAGGAAGAAAGTATGTCTGAACTGTTGATGAATTAATCTAAGCTGTAAATGGGATAAAGATTCACGTGCACTACAACAAAGAAGTTTTTGAACAACTGTTTGGGAAGTTGTATAGGTGACAATACACAATTTGGAGAAGCATGAAAGAATTGGAGAATCACAGAATAGTGGGGGTTGGAAGGTACCTCTAGAGATCATCTAGTCCAACCCTTCTGCCAAAGCAGGTTCACCTAGGGCAGGTTTTGCAGGACAGCGTCCAGGCTGGTTTTGAATATCTCTGGAGAAGGAGACTCCACAACCTCTCTGGGCAGCCTGTTCCAGTGCTCTGTCACCCTCGAAGTAAAGAAGTTTTTCCTCATCTTCAGATGGAATTTCCTGTGTCCCAGTTTGTGCCCATTGCCCCTTGTCCTGTTGCTGGGCACCACTGAAAAGAGTCTGGTCCCATTCTCTTGACACCAACCCTTTAGACATTGACAAGCATTAATGAGATCCCCTCTCAGTCTTCTCTTCTCCAGGCTAAACAGACCCAGGTCTCTCAGCCTTTCCTCATAAGGGAGGTGTTCCATTCCCTTGATTATCTTCACAGCCCTCCGCTGGACTCTCTCCATAGAGACAGAGGCTATAAGATATTGGTCACATACAGCAGGAGATGAGTGGATATGCAGACAGACAAGGTCCTCCATTTCTCACAGTGCAATGAAGGAAAATGCCTTAGGTCAACATTCCAGGAAAGGCTGCTCTGAGCAGTAGGACCTAGTAGCAATGCTTGCACCTCTGAAACAGTGCAGAAAGAAGGAACAAGCAAAAAACCCCAAATAAACAGTGGTGACAAATGACTTATATGAAATTAGAGTTATTTCTGTCACTTACTGAGAACTATGCATAACTGCTAGTTAAAATTGGTGTTTGCTGATTTTTCAGAGTTAGCATCATTCTGACAAACTGCATTAAAATATACCAAATGTACTTTTTGGTTTAGATATTTGAAGATACTGAGAAATTGCATAAAGCTATTAAAATATGAAAAGTTACATTACTTTAGCTTATAAAATATTAAAGATACTAAAGTTAAAAACTAAACTGGAATGTATTTCTAAACTGTTTAAGTTATTCTGGGATCTTGTACATTACACAAAGGTAAGAATAAAATTGAGCTTACAATTGCTTATGTAATTAACAGAATATGACATTTGTATGCTTCTTCATGTCACTTTTGTATGCAATCTCTGAAATAAAAGGCCGATGTTCATGTTAATTATTACTTGATTCTTATTAAAATGTAAGGGAAAATAGTACTTTTGGGATCAGTTAATAACTCCTATTATACTTTCTGGGTTAGTAAAGAACACTGAAACTGTTATCTTTCTAAATCTTGTGAACATCAGAGACGTTGTTTTATCTCCACAGTGTTATCTAATCTGAGGTATTTATCTGCCCATTCAGAATATGGCATAATTATTGGTTTGATTGAGATTATCAATGCAGAAATAAGAACCTACTTGTCCCTTGATGGGCACATCAGCATTTTCCTTTTTCCTGGAGGGGAGCGACAGATTTTGGTTTGTTTGTGCTTTTGATAGAGATTTTTGGACAGATACTGTGTAAATCTTGCATGTTACTTTAATCAAACTTTTTTTCCCCCCAAATAAGTGTGTATGGGGTGTTTACATGTGTAAGAAGAATGTCACTGACATATAGTTACTGTTCTAACTAACATTTTTTGAGGTTAGGAGGATGGGATGATAAGTTTTCTTGAGACTGTGACATTAACAGAAGTCATTAATTTACCAGCATACTCAGTCACAAAGAATGTTTCCATTAAATTAAATAGTAGATGAAATATTAATGCTTGGGATTTGGGTAATACTGAATATGCCTCAGAGATTTTAAACTAACAGGCTAGGGCAAAGTCAGAGAAAAAAATAGGAGGTTTTCTTTTGGAATTTGCAGAACCTTAACCTTCACCTCCCAGACTTTTTATTTGTTGTAGATTCATAACATAATGTTTGCAAGCTTTCAGCAGTTTTGGTAACCTCTAGAGGTACTTACCTAAGCAGGTAAAGGTACAACACAGTAGTTTTGTATGGGGCATTTGTATGCACTCCCATCATTTAGCTGCAGCGATGAGTCATGCACAACTGTGTTATCCATTCCTTGGTAATTTAATATGTGATTTTATTTTTTCATTTTCTTCCCAGTTATTTGTGCAACCTTCCTGAAGCATGAGAATACAATAGTTTTTCTTACAAATGTGTTTTCTTTATTTGCTTGTCAGATTTTTTCCTTGTATTTTGAACAGGTAATAAATTGAGTCCTTAGAGCTACAAAAATGCAGTGTAAACTATTAATATCTTTGAGGTCGGTAGAATCAGCTTTTCTTGATTGAGTTCCAGTTTAGCTTCTCAGTGATGGGCTGTCTAAAATTTCTACTTTAATAATGGACACACTTGATACTTCCTCTGTTCTTTGGGCTATAGTTCAAAATGACCAATTGATTTATGAAAAAGCATACGCTACGGAATGAAAGTACTGCTTTACTCAACACTGTCACTCCATAACCTTGAAAATGCAGAACAAGCTTTTTTGGACTGGTACAAACAATAGGAAGGAACCCCTTCATAGTTATTAAAAGAAGATGTGAATGTGAGGTAGTGGACAGGCCAGTCGAGTTCATGTGAGCCATTATCCAGGGTTCCAGCTGAAGTCAGTTCGCTGACCTTGGGGGCAGGATTATTTTTCTTAGGTTTTCTCACTACATGCTGTGTTGCTGGGACTGTTAAAAGGGCAGTTTTTTTCTAGGGGATTAAGCACTGTGTAAGTGGTTAATAATGTTTTGAAAGTTAGCAAGGAAAGGAAAAAACCTTGAAAGCCTGACTGAGATGTAGTGGTCCACAACCTTCACTTATCCATTAGCAGTAATACTAATAAAATAATGTACCTTGAGCAACTCTGGTTGTTGTTTTTTTTCCTTCTGACTTCAATGCAACTTTTTTTAAAAAATATTATTTATTTTCCATTGCATTAAGCAATGTAAACACAATTTTGTGAGCGAAGTTTGCTCATAAGCTATGGTTTGGAGACCATTGTCAAAAGGGCCTGTCTATTCCTGATAAACTTCTACCATAAGTACTGCTCCTTAACTGTAAGAATGCCTTATTTTGCATGAGCTTAATATACTTTGCAACCACTAATTTGGAATACAGTGTTCTGTATTAATTAATCATGAAAGATATTCTGCTTCTAACATTAATCTAAATTTTAACTTGTATGTAGCTACTTCATAAACTCCAAAAACATTTAAAAATTACTGTAAAAGAAAGGCAAGGTGACTCATAACACAAGGCTGTGAGAAATTATTTACATATGGAAGGGGCTTGTATGAGCTACCTTGACCTGTCATGGTAGGCAGAATGTATAGCCTCAGCAGTAAAGAGCCTACCACAAGTCCTCTAAATTATTTGACAGCTGTGTGAGTAACAAAACTATTTTAATCCCAGTTCCCACAGTTTTTTGAACAGCTTCCTTGTCAGTAGGTAATTTTCCTATGATTTATCCACAGAAGTAATTCTGTTTTAAATATTTTCTTTCTTTGGGCAATCTTTTAAGATTTGTAATAACTGTTACTAATATACAGTTATATATATATACTATATATATATACTAATATATATATATACTAATATACAGTTTTAGAACAGTTTTCTGTTACGGATTTGTTGAGACCGAACTTGTCAAAGTACTGGTTTGTTTTCCCTACCAGGCTGATTATTTTACCTTCTCTGTTAAAATAATTTTCTTACAGTATATGCATCAGCCAACAATTTACTTTTTAGCTCCTTCTTAGCTAATTAGAAGACATTTCTATAGTTTATGGTAACACATTTTTGAATGGGTCAGTACTGTTTGTCACCAGTACTAACTTACCACTCTTTTTAATGTTGTAATCAGAGATGATACTGGGGTTTTCCAGTGCCAACCTGCGAACATTTCTTTCAATGTAGCTGCATCCATCTTAACCTTCATTTTTTAACTGGTATCTCTGAAGGTGATTGGGCCAATATGTCTTGGAACTTTCTTATACAATACTTAATATTTTTAACTATTAATTTACTTAAGTAGATATTGATTATTTTTTAGAATTCTCCTGATTTCCTTTGAAGTCACATAAAACCAGAACACTTCTAAAGAAAGAGCAGCTTAGGCCTATTCCTTTATTAAAACTATCAATAAACAAAGCAATTAGCAAAAAAAGTAGCACTCTCCAATACAAAGTCATTGGATGCATAAAGAGTAGAAAACAGTGTAAGAAGTTAGCTAAGAAAGTTAACTTTAAAAAAAGAACAGAGAAAGAAAGGCAATACAACTTTATTGTCTGAAATGATAATACAGGTACCAGGTTCAGCTTTAGGCACAACACACACAGTACGGTAAGAAGGAATATAAGGTGGGGAGATGATAAGAGGCAACAGAGCAAGTAATGTGAAAGTGGTAAAATACAGCAAGATAAGAGATAGCAAGATAAGCAAGTATCTGAGATATAAGGCTAAGAAGTGCATAGTGAAATCACTAATACACAAACAGAAAGCGAGGCTAGAGCATTAAACATGCTCCTGTAGCAGTATGGTATTATAAGAAAAAGGTAGGGAGTGTACGGTAGAGATGGTGATACTCAGTGTCAACAATTTAATTCTCCATTTCGTCTACAAGCAGAGAACTACATTTTACAAAAGGTAACAACAAATAAATAGTACAGATTATAGCATGAAAGAAATGCAGATTCTGCTAACCGTAGTTCCCAGTCATTTGGATTTGTCTAAGAAATAGAAACCAGGTAAGTGACGTGTATTTATAAACATGTAAATTGGCATATCCACATGGCCACTTCAGTAATGATTTTAAGGATGATTGTGATTTGAACCTTTCATGTAGCAGTATGAATTACAATATCATCTCAACTTCTAATCTTCACTTTTAATACTGTAACTATTAGATCTTAATAGATACTTAAATTCTTTATGACCAAAAGGAACAATTCATCAGATCGCTTTTATATCAGAGGCTGTAAGGTTTCAAGTGTCACCTTTCTGTTTACTCAGTAATAAGTATTTCACTGAAGTATATCTCTTTAAAAGACATCAAGAAAGCATAATTTCCCATGGTAGTTTGTTCCATTAATTAATTAGATCTGTGTTTTAAAAAGGGTACCTACTGTCTGATTCTTCCTTCTCAGCCTCATACTGTATCTAAATTGGTGAAGTCCTTGGTTGCTCCACCTCCTGCTTCTCCAAAGTTCAAATCATTGTGTGGTTCTTTTTTGAAAATATGGGCATGAGTATGTAGTATTTACAGTCAATTTCATTAATTTCTATAGTTAGGAATCATCATGCCACTTTTCTTTACTATTCTCCTGTTTAACCACCAAAGAGTTCCCACTAGGTTTTCTCACTACAGTAATAATACTGGGAGCTCATGTTCAGTTGGTTCTCACTGTGACTCATAATTGTCTTCCAGAACTGCAGTTTTATACCACATAGTAATCTATCTTTTAGGTAAAAGTGGTATTCGCACTCCTAGATATGTAAATATGCATCATCCTCCAATGAGTGTTCACCACCTCCCACCAGCAGACGGATGCCCACCCGGTATCCAAGTAATCCCTACTTTGAAAAAACTACCACCCCTACCCTACCCCAACTTGACTGCTGAGCATGACATTATATGGGATATGCCTTTTCATCAGTTCTGTGTGCCCTCCCCACCTCTTGCCCACCACTAGCCTAGTCCTTGAGAGGGCAAAGTGAGAAACAAAGAAGGCCTTGATGCTGTGAAAGCATTGTTCGGCAGCAGCTACAACACCTGGTGTGTTATCAGCACTGTTTGGGTCACCAGTCTAAAACACAGTATCATATGGAAAACTATGAAGGAAATTAACTCTATCCCTGACAGACCTAGTAAATGTAATTAAAATTAAAGTTGTATAAAAGTCAACAGGAAAAATGTCAATACCAAAAAAATACTTCTATCTGAAGGTGTTTCACTTTTATTCCAAGCAAATCATAGAATCATTTAGGTTGGAAAAGACCTTTAAGATCATCAAGTCCAACTGTTAACCTAGCAGTGCCAAGTCCACCACTAAACCATGTCCCTAAGTGCCACATCTACAGGTCTTTTACATACCTCCAGGGATGGTGACACCACCACTTCCCTGGGCAGCCTGTTCCAATCCTTAATAACCCTTTTGGAGAAGAAATTTTTCCTAATATCCTATCTAAACCTCCCCTGGTGCAACATGAGGCTGTTTTTTCTTGTTCTGTCATTGTTACTTGAGAGAAGAGACTGACCCCCACCTTGCTACAACCTCCTTTCCGGTAGTTGTACAGAGGGATAAGGTCTCCCCTCAGCCTCCTTTTCTCCAGCCTGAACAACCCCAGTTCCCTCAGCCACTCCTCATAAGACTTGTGCTCTAAACCCTTCACCAGCTTCGTTGCCCTTCTTTGGACATGTTCCAGCACCTCAATGTCCTTCTTGTAGTGAGCGGCCCAAAACTGAACACAGTATTTATTCAAGGTGCGGCCTCACCATTACCGAGCACAGGGGGGCACTCACTTCCCTAGTCCTGCTGGCCACGCTATTCCTGATACAAGGCCGGGTGCTTTTGGCCTTCTTGGCCACCTGGGCACACTCTGAATAGTCTGTGGAACAGCAAACTGTAGCTGTGTGGACAGATGTTGCAGAAGTAGCAAGAAGCAAAGTTTTAGCTAAGAACTCAGGACATTTTGAGAAAAAATGCATCCAAAAGTCTGAATTCTTCCCTTTATTGCAGCAGTTCAGCTGCAATAAAGATAAGTAGTTACTTCTGTGAAAGCTCACCAGCAGGATTTCAGAAGTGTCACAGAGGCTGTGGTTTTAATAACAAGTTTAATAGAAGGTAGGGATTTAGCTGTCAGAACATTTAACAGGGATGAAGGAAAAAGAAGGAAGCTAATCAGATTTTCACAGAATATGGGGAATTTACAGAGATGACATTAAGAAAAATATTTGAAGTCACGTATTTGAGCTGTAATTTGGACATAATCAGACACCATGCTCTGCAGTGCCATATAGAATCCTTTTTGACGGTCAAGACATGTATGAGTGAAAAGGTAAAATGAGGGGGTTTTTTTTGAGATTAATTTCCATCTGCAGGGATTAAACAATTAGGTATATCCAAGATCTAGTTAAATGTCTAGGAAACCTTTTCTAAAGGAATTGCTGTTGCTAATATGAGATGACTTACATGTGGGAGCCAAGTTTCCATGTTTCTTTTAGGAGCATCTCTTAGAGCATAAAAAGTTTTCTTGAAAGCTGTGTGTGTGTCCCTGGGACTGTCAATGTCTAAGTGCATGCCCAAATTTTTGGTTTTGCCTGCAGTTCCTGTTAAAATCACAAAAATATTAATTTGCGTGCATATGTAGCCTGAAAACCCCGACCACAGAATTAGCCATGGCTGCTGGGAATTTCAGAATCTACTGGATAGATGCAGGGTTACCAGAGCATGATCCATCTGAAATGGTTAAATTCACAAAATATGCCAGGCACTGTGAAGAAGAAAGATCATTTGTCATCCTCTTTTTTTTTTTGTACATACATTTGAGCAGTATCCTGATTATTTTTCATTTGGTTTTGTGTGAAACATCTAATTACAGATTCCACAGAGGATAGTTATTGGCAAAATATAATGTTGTGTTCTTATTTGGATATTGCAAACACAGTAGGGCCCATTTGTGCTTGCCAGTGTGCAGTCACAAATCTAAAGCATTCATAGCCTAACCAACGAGATATAATTTGCTGTAAATTAAAAAAAAAACCCACTCGTAGGAAAGCAGATGTAATGAAGGATTATAAATGTATTTGAATGGTTCGGCACAGAACAGCTATATACTTAAATAGTAATCTGTAATAGTAAAGCAATAGAAGTCATCTCTAAACTGCTCAACCAAAAGCAATTTATTGTATTTTTAATATATTATGGAGTAAGTCTGAACTTTATGATAGTAATGTTGCACATACTTTTTCCATTATTTTTCCATTCCTGTTTAATTTAGATGGTGGTGTATACAAATACATTCCTAGTAAAGGCAAAAATTCCTGTATCGCTGAAACTATGGGCCATCTGCAAAGCAGAAGCATTCTTCATACTGGTTTTCTAGTAGGATGACCTCTTACTATGCTGTCAAGCTAGGAGCTTGTCATCTCTATTTCATTCTCCATGACCATTCAAATATTTAACATAAAATATACCAAGGGGGGCAAAATCCATGTTGAAACCACATGGCTGAAATTCAAGTGTATCAACTTAATAATGGAACGATATTACCCTTAATAAGCTGGGCTCTTTATTGGCCAAGATAAAACTTCCCCAACTCTCTCTTCACACCAAATACTCTTTCCTTTCTTGCTTGACTGTATGCTTTCGTGACCGTTAAGGACTCTGTTTTTTTTTTTGTTTTGGTTTGATTTGGGTTTTTTTTAATCACTTTTGAGTAGCATCAGGAACATAATAAAGAAAAAGGCAACAAAGCAAACAGTTTTGTAATCCTTGATGCAGAGAAGTGCTATTTAAGATATGAACCTTTTTTTTCCTTAAAAAGTTTGTTTATACTTTGGTTAGAACCAGTTCATGCAGTGCCCAGAAACTGCCAAACAGCAAATGTAAAACTATTTACTTCATTTTCTTAGGATACTGATTTTTAATGTATCTTGTGTGATGCATATCCTTTAATTGTAATGCACAAAGAAAAATTATTATTTTTCAGAATATATTGTATATTATATAGCAAAAGAGGGCACAGAGTGGCAGTAGCAGTATTTATATTTTCTGTTATGTTTCTCATTGTAGGTATGAGAAACACTGTAAGTAGTGGAGCACGGTAAACATTTAGCTTTTTCATTTGTGCAGCCCCACAAAATGTATGCTAAATCCTGTATTGTTTTTTCTAAAAATATGTTGGTCGGATATTAAAATAACACACACATCATATTGCACATCTATGTACTCAGTGTATGAAAAATAGCTTTTAAGTCTTTGTATTCACATTCATATCTTGCATTCAGAAGTTTACAATATCTTGGGTTGTCAAAAAGGACAGTAAGAAAAAAGTATAATTTAGTGAAAATAAATAGATTATTGTCTTTTTCTGGAGAGAAAAAAATCATATTTTGAGAAGGAAACATACTGGGTTGAGGGAAGGAGAATGATTCATTTAAATTGCATGGGGTATATTTTCAGCAGTGTTGAATCACAGAATCTTTATGGTTTCTGCCATTAGGTAAATACTCTGAAATTAAAAAAAATCACTCATGTCCTTTCCCAATTAAATATAATATTGTTCTGTTATAATTCAGCATTCACTGTGCATATACATGGAGCTATAAGAATGTCAAATTGAATGTTGCCTTCATTAGAAAATCATGAAAAAGAAAGGACAAAAGGGAAGTGGAAGAAAAGCAGTATTTATGGAAGTACCAGGTGCATACTGAACATCTCGTTATCTGAACCATTGTATTTTTAGAGACTATGAACTGCTATACTTCACTCATGGGAAATACCACTTGGAATTCCTGTGTACTTAGGAAATGGTTTCCTAATGCTTAAGTAGTTGATAAATATCTCGGTATTCTGAATAGCAATCTCTCTGGATTTTTCAAAAGCCACTTTCTTTTTTGTTTCCCCAAGAGAAAAAGGTAGAAGTGGCAGCAACAAAAGATGCTTCACTCTCAGGACCAGTTGCTGCTTTTTACTCTTATGCTGTGTTCAGTAATTGAGGGAAACTCTAGGCAAACTGCTGCTTTCTTTTTATTATTTTTAGTGACAAGATCTTCTATGTATAATGAATCACAGAATCATAGAATGGTTTGGGTCGGAAGGGACCTTAAAGATCATCTAGTTCTGGCCCCCTTGACACGGGCAGGGACACCTTGTACTACACCAGGTTACTCAAAGCCCCGTCCAACCTGGCCTTGAACACTTCCAGGGATGGGGCAACAGCTTCTCTGGGCAACCCGTTCCAGTGTCTCACCACCTGACAGTAAAGAATTTCTTCCTAATATCTTCCTAATATCTTCCTAATATCTAATCTAAATCTACCCTCTTTCATCCTATCACTATACTCCCTGATAAAGAGTATCCTCATCCTTCTTGTAGACCTCCTTTAAGTACTGGAAGACTGCAAAAAGGTCTCCCCGGAGCCTTCTCTTCTCCAGGCTGAACAACCCCAACTCTCTCAGCCTGTCCTCATAGGAGAGGTGCTCCAGCCCTCTGATCATCTTTGTGGCCCTCCTCTGGTCTTGCTTCAACAGGTCCATGTCCTTCTTATGTTGGGGGGCTCCAAAGCTGGATGCAATATTCCAGAGAGTCTCATGAGAGCAGAGTAGAGGGGAAGAATCACCTCCCTTGACCTGCTGGCCACACTGCTTTTCATACAGCTTAGGATATGGCTGGCCTTCTGGGATGTGAGCACATGTTGCTGGCTCACATTGAGCATCTCATCAACCAACACCCCCAAGCCCTTCTCAGGGCTGCTCTCAATCCATTCTCCGTGCAGCCTGTGTTTGTGCTTTGGATTGCCCCAACCAACGTGCAAGGCCTTGCATTTGGCCTTGTTGAACTTCATGAGGTTTGCACAGGCCCATCTCTCAAGCCTGTCCAGGTCCCTCTGGATGGCATCCCTTCCCTCCAGTGTGTCGACTGTTCCACACAGCTTGGTGTCATTGGCAAACTTTCTGAGGGTACACTCAATCCCACTGTCTATGTCGCCAACAAAGATGTTAAACAGACCGGTCTCAATACTGAGTCCTGAGGAACAGCATTTGTCACTGCTTGCCACTTGGTCATCAAGCCATTGACCACAACTCTTTGAGTGCAACCGTCCAGATAATTCCTTATCCACAAGTTGTCTATCAGTCAAATCCATGCCTCCCCAATCTAGAGACAAGGATGTCATGTGGGACAGTGTCAAATGCTTTTCCCAGGTCCAGGTAGATGATATCAGTTGCTCTTCCCTTATCCACCAATGCTGTAACCCTGTTGCAGTAGGCCACCAAATGTGTCAGGCATGATTTGCCCTTAGTGAAGCCATGTTAGCCATCATGGATCACCTCTTTATTTTCCAAATGCCTTAACATGCTTTTCGCGAGGATCTGCTCCATGATCTTGCCAGGAACAGAGGTGAGACTGACTTGCCTGTAGTTCCCTGAGTCTTCCTTTTTAACCTTTTTAAAATGGGGGTTATGTTTTCCCTTTTCCAGTCAGCGGGAACGTCACTGGACTGCTATGACTTCTCAAATATGATGGATAGTGGCTTAGCAACTTCATCTGCCAGTTCCCTCAGGACGCCGGAATGTATCTCATCAGGTCGCATAGATTTGTGCACCATCAGGTTCCTCAGATGGTCTTGAACCTGATCTTCTGCTACAGTGAGCAGTTCCTCATTCTCCCAGTCCCTGCCTTTGTCTTCTGTGACTTGGGTATTGTGGCTAGAGCATGTGCCGGTGAAGATAAAGGCGAAAAAAGTCATTGAGTACCTCAGCCTTCTCCGTTTCCTGAGTAACCAGGTCTCCTGTTTCTGTCCGGAAAGGCCCCGCATTTTCCCTACTCTTCCTTTTATCACTGACGTACATATAGAAGCTTTTCTTATTGACCTTGATGTCCCTGACAAGATTTAATTCTATCAGGGCTTTAGCTTTCCTAACCTGATCCCTGGCTGATCAAACAATTTCTCTGTATTCCTCCCAGGCTACCTGTCCTTGATTCCCCCCTCTGTAGGCTTCCTTTTTGTGTTTGAGTTTGTCCAGGAGCTCCTTGTTCATCCATGCAGGCCTTCTGGTGTTTTTGCCTGATTTTATCTCTGTTGGGATGTATTGCTCCTGAGCTTGGAGGAGGTGATCCTTGAATGTTAGCCAGCTTTCTTAGGTCCCTTTTCCCTCCAGGGCTTTATCCCATGGTACTCTACCAAGCAAGTCCCTGAAGAAGCCAAAGTCTGCTCTCCTGAAGTCCAGGGTAGTGAACTTGCTGTGCGCCTTCCCTGCAGCCCTTAGGATCATGAACTCCACCTTCTCATGGTCAGTGCAGCTAAGGCTGCCCTTGAGCTTCACATTCTCCACCAGCCCCTCCTTGTTGGCGAGAAGGAGGTCCAGCATAGCACCTCTCCTTGTTGGCTTCTGTATCACTTGAAGAAGGAAGTTACCATCAACACATTCCAGGAACCTCCTGGATTCCTTATACCCTGCTGTGTTGTCCCTCCAACAGATATTAGGGTGGTTGAAGTCCCCCATGAGGACCAGGGCTTGTGAATGTGAGGCTGCTCCTATCTTTCTATAGAGGGCCTCATCCACTTGGTCTTCCTGGTTGGGTGGCCTGTAGCAGACCCCCACCATAATGTCACCTGTCGCTGCCCTCCCTTTAATCCTGACCAAGGATTGGTCAGTCAGCCCCTCATCCATCCCCAGGTGGAGCTCCATGCAGTCCAGCTGGTCATTGACATAGATGGCGACACCCCCTCCTCGCCTCCCCTGCCTGTCTTTCCTGAAGAGCCTGTATCTATCCTTCCATTCCAACACTCCAGTCATAGGAGCCATGCCACCACATCTCTGTGATGCCAATAAGACCATAGCCCTGCAGGCGTGCGCATGTCTCTAACTCCTCTTATTTATTCGCTATGCTACATGTGTTTGTATAGAGACATTTAACTTGGGACCCTGATGAAGCTGACTTACTGGCTGGAGGGGCATGGAATTCCTTTTTGTTGCACTCCAGGTGCTCTCCTCCTGACCTGTGATCCTTCTCCAGGCTCTGGGCATCTATTGCTGGCACTGGCATCAAACTGGTAGGACTGGGATGGACTGAGGTTCACCTCCCCTGGCAACTTTAATTTAAAGCCCTCTTCTCCAGCTTGGCAAGCCTATGACCAAAGATGCTCTTCCCCTTTTCTGAAAGATGGACTCCATCAGCCCCCAGACAACTTGATTTCTCGAAGTGAGTCCCATGGTCTAAGAAGCCAAACCCCTGGCTGTGACACCAATCCTGTAACCATTTGTTGATTCGCCAGGTTTGACTGGCTCTTTTCAAACCCCTTCCCTCTTGAATAGGAGGATTGGTGAAAGAACTACCTGTGCTCCTGTCCTGGTTTGAGGTAAAACAGGACCAATTTTGTTCAGTAACTTTGCTTCTTAGCTGGGCCTGTTCTAGCTACTGAAATTAACAGCATATTGTGTAGACGATGTTCGCTCTCAGAGTGATAAGACCAATGTTTATAGCTGATGCCCAGACATGGTATGCAGAGAGGCTCCTGCTTATACTTATTGCTATAACACCCAAGGCCAACCAGCTTTGTTATTTGCCCTGCTGGAGGGTCAGAGGTGTTAACGCGTAGAGGGGTCGCACCTGCAGGGAGGAGCGGAGAGGACAGGTGACCCAAAATGATATTCCAGGATATTCCATCCCATCAGCCTCATGCTCAATATAAAAGCTGAGGGATCAAAGGGTCAGCTCTCTTTCCTCAGTGGCTGACATCTGAGGAGGACTTTGTCTGTTCTTCTGCCTTTGATCCCAATCCTGAATGCAGATCCGGAATCCAGTTCCCATCTGTCATTGAGTCTGGCCTGGGACTGCCCCAGTGCCGGCCAGTGATGTGATTGTCATCCTGGGAGCTTGATATGGTTTTGTATATATTTCATTATTTTCCTTTTATTTTATTATTAATACTTCATTGAAGTAGTTTAGTTCCTTCTAAACTCCTAAGTCTCTTTTTCCCTCCTCTGCCTCTCTCTTTGAAGAGGGG
>VZSZ01009112.1:22868-73830 GCA_013398815.1 Ibidorhyncha struthersii
AACAGGACCAATTTTGTTCAGTAACTTTGCTTCTTAGCTGGGCCTGTTCTAGCTACTGAAATTAACAGCATATTGTGTAGACGATGTTCGCTCTCAGAGTGATAAGACCAATGTTTATAGCTGATGCCCAGACATGGTATGCAGAGAGGCTCCTGCTTATACTTATTGCTATAACACCCAAGGCCAACCAGCTTTGTTATTTGCCCTGCTGGAGGGTCAGAGGTGTTAACGCGTAGAGGGGTCGCACCTGCAGGGAGGAGCGGAGAGGACAGGTGACCCAAAATGATATTCCAGGATATTCCATCCCATCAGCCTCATGCTCAATATAAAAGCTGAGGGATCAAAGGGTCAGCTCTCTTTCCTCAGTGGCTGACATCTGAGGAGGACTTTGTCTGTTCTTCTGCCTTTGATCCCAATCCTGAATGCAGATCCGGAATCCAGTTCCCATCTGTCATTGAGTCTGGCCTGGGACTGCCCCAGTGCCGGCCAGTGATGTGATTGTCATCCTGGGAGCTTGATATGGTTTTGTATATATTTCATTATTTTCCTTTTATTTTATTATTAATACTTCATTGAAGTAGTTTAGTTCCTTCTAAACTCCTAAGTCTCTTTTTCCCTCCTCTGCCTCTCTCTTTGAAGAGGGGGAGAGGGGAGCATCTGTTGGTCCCATCTGGGGTCCCTTACGTCCCCAGTGGCCGATTTGGCCTAAACCATGACAGCTCCAGAGTCCTTTACCCCTGCTTCCAGGGCTCTGTAATCCTTCTTGAATCTCCTCAGACTGTTCCTGGCGGCATCACTGGTGCCCTTGTGAAACAACAGCAGCGGATAATAGTCTGTATGAGGCTTGGTAGTGTGTCTGTGACGTGCCTGATATGAGCCCCCAGTAAGCACCACAACTCTTTAGAGAGTGTGTCAGATCGGCAAATGGGTGGCTCTGTACCTTTCAGAAGAGAGTTGCCTACTACTGTCACCTGTCGCTTTTTCTTAGGTGCACTGGTTGTTATATGGGGAGCAGACTGGGCTGCCTTACTCAGCTCCAGTGTCGCTCCTGATATGACTAGTCTTTCCTCTTCACTCTGCAGAGCAGTGAAGCAGTTCTGCAAGGGCACCTCAGGCTTCAGGGCAAGTCTTTTTCTCCTGCTGGTCCTTGCCATTGCAAGCTTCCATTCTGCATTACTGGCCCCTCTTCCTCCTGCGTGTGCCGGTGGGCAGGTTTTTGGTTGTTTGGCTGTGGGTCCACTGCAGACTGCACTTAGAACAACCTATCTAGTTCCTTCTCAGCCTCCCTGATACTATGCAGCCTCCTCATCGCCTCCTGCAGCTCAGCCACCTGCTTGCAGGAGGACCTCCACCCGGGCACACCATTTGCAGGCAGGTGTGCCGCCTATCCTTGCTCCGGAAGAAAGGTCGAGGCACCTGCAGCCTGAGGTCTTCACCGCAGCCTCTTCCTTCAGCAGCTCTGTCTGGGTGGAGGCATTGGCCACTGCTGGGGTAGATAGTGTAGACAACCCCAGCTGGAACTGTAGCCTTTGCTCTCAGAGGAGTGTTCACCATTCTGCCTTGAGGGTCAGGTAGGATGAGTGCCCTTGACCTGTGCAGATGGTCACAGAACGGTTGCCGGGTTATGTGTACTTAAATGAAAAGGACAGAATTAATATGTTCTTAATGATTTTCAGTAGCCTGAACTTATATTGGAAATCTTTACTTAGAATGAACAGAAAGTTAAAAAAAATAAACCACCAAAAAAACCCCAGCTTTACTTTTGAACATTTTAAAGATGTCTAAATACTTTGAATGAATTTTTGAAGTTACAGAAAAGTAACCAATTTATCAAGAAATCTGCAAGGTTGAAGCATTCTCTAAGCCTCTTTTAAATACTTAAGCACACATATACTTCACTTTGAAAATTACAGTAAATCATTTATGTTCTGATGGTGCTTTAAATTATGAGAAGTAACATGGGTATCAGCAATTTTAACAGTCGTGAGGATGGAAAGACTGTATACGAATAGTTTTTCTGCTCCATTGGAATGCTCACCAAGTGGATCTTAATACAGTAATTAGGACCAGTTTGGGGCACAATTAAATACCGCTCTACTTCCCAGAGTTTTTTCCCTCATGGTGCTGAGACAGACCTCTCTATTTCTTTTTGAGAAAGTGTGGGACAAGAAGGACTTTATCATTACCATTTTGACATTATCTACAATCTTAATGTTCGTTGCAGTCCTCAAGGGCTTAACACATTTGGTTTTCTTCCTTGTAGGCAGAGACAGAGTTTTCTACCCGCTTTTCCTTGCTCCGTTTCTTTTCCTTTGTCTGTATTTTATCTTCTGTCAAAAGGTCCCTGTTTTACCAGCTTCCTCAGTGACACGTCCTTCCTTGTTCATGAATTCATGCTAAAAACTCGAGTAGGCATACAGGCTGTGACTATTGCTAGCTAAATGATGGCCAAGAAGCAGTAGTTAGAGGAGTAGTGCTGGATTGTGCACTCCTTGCCTATTGACCTCCTCCTTGCTGCTTTGAAGTGATCTCACTTGCTGTCTTTAAGACAGGTCTATGAACTCAGGGCTGAGATGAGATCCTGAACCTCTTATAAACATTGGAGTAGTACAACTAAGCCTGAGACTACTGAAAAAATTACTGCAGTTGGCCTGAAAGCATAACATTGAAGAAATTCTTCTCTGCTCTCTGCCAGTAGATGTCTGTCTCTAAAACTCTAGTACAACACTTGAGCTTGAAAACTCTCCTCTGAGGAACAGTTAAGTGTGCAGCAATTGCTAGTCCAAAATATAAAGAACTGATAACTTAAGATTTAAGAAGAGACACTTTACATGGTAATTTGCACACATGATTTAATGTGCATACCCTGCAAAGGGATCCAAGCAAGTACAGAGGCCTGTACCACATGGATTATATATTTATGTAAGCAGTCATAGCAGAATTGGATACTCTTCACGTAATCCTAATAAACGACTTCAAAAAGTGGAAAGTAGATAGTTTGTAGATATGTTTATTGACTGCTAATAAGGAAATTGAATTATTTTTAATAATCACAGTTTTGTGAAGAACAAAATAGAAAGAAACCCAGAAGAAAATCCAGGCGTTTATGAATAATAATTATAACTATATTTCAGATTTAAGAGGATAATCCTCCCCTATTGTATTTAATCAAAAGAGTCCCTTCCTAAGAGTTTAAAACATAATACGTGACTTGCAGAAATAAATTGAAAGATCACAAGTGCTGCTGAGATGTAGAACATTTGAAGAATGCAGATGTTCTAGCTGACTTTTTGTTTTGTTTTGTTAAAGCATATAACCTTGAAATGAACAGAAATGGATGATCTCGCTTGGTGAAATGGTACAGGTTTTGTTTTATATTTCTGGAGGCATGATGATCCTGTGGGTTTTTAGAAACAACTGAAAGTTTTCCAGTGGACCCACTGAGATGAAGGTGGAGATGAACCCGCCTCTGGGTATCTTAATGTTGGAGAAGGATCTTACCAACCAGATCTGTTTAAAAAAGCAAACCAATAAAGACTCCCAAACAAGGCTATCGTTAAATGGAACAAATATGTATGAATTCAACTAGCAACAGTTATGTGAAGTCTATGAATGTTTCTCCGTAAGTAAAAAAAAAAATCAATAACATTTAAGTTAGCAGACACAACAGATAAATTATGTGATAATATGCTTAATATGGCCTTGTTCAGTGATTTCTCTGCATGTCTTTTTATCAGCTTTCCATACTATGAGGAATACTCATAATTTCTTAATTTTTCTCAAGGAAGAGCTCAATCTTTTTGTTTTGTCTCTCCTCTAACTGTGTCATAGATATTCTTGCATTATGCATATGACTAGTAAGTAATGAAATGGTGAGCATTAGACATGTAATTTACAACATAAAATTTGGCTAGTAATGTTCAACTCTGTATCGTAGATATTACTGCATACTCACATTGGGTCATGGTATGTCAGAAGAACGCTACTAATAATTTTATATCAAAATAGTTTAAAAGGCTGATAGAGTTCATTATTAACACTAGCATAACTAAGGAGATTGCTTTGGTTCCCTGTTTCATGTAGGATAGCTAAGGGGATGGACTTTAGCTCCCTGATTCTTGCCATGATTATTAAGGGGATTTGTTTAAACACCCCATTTCCTGTGGTATAGCTACTATAAAAGGATTAGTTTTGGATTCCACTTTCACGTGGGAAAGCTAACGGGATTAGCCTTAGCTTTTCATTCCATGACACAATAACTAAGGGCAATTGCCTTTGCTGCCAGTGTGGTTGCATCAAGATTTTTCTTGCCTTTTCTGTGCTTGGTTCAGTTTCTTTTCCTCTGTTCCTACTGCCCAAAGCCGTTTTACTTCAAGCTTTCTGCCCTGCAATTAGAAGGCCCATGGCCCACACTGAACATTTTATCCATTAAGTAAAATTAATGAAAAGTAATTAAATTCCATGTGTTTTTCTTCTCTTCCTCATTGAAACTCAAACGTTAGTATTTCTTTGGATAAAATCAAGTGTAGGAATTGCCATAACCATCACACTGCACACACACATCTAATGCAGTATTTGATTTCTGATAACGAACATGACCATGAGCTTCAGCTGTAGATGAAGGACTAGGAGGACTATTTACACTGCCTGTTGGAGCAAAACTGCAGAGATTCTTGAGCAAGTCCAATGAAGGTATCACCTGAGCTCAAGTAGTATAACCAGCTCAGTGCAGTACCAAATCCAAGCCAACAGGCACCCCAGAAGGGCAGGATTTGTTACCTCAGGAGCAAAACCCTGGACCTGAGTGCTCTCAGAAACTCTCCTTGTGTTTCTGCAGTGTTGCTTCTGTGAATATACCAGTTCAGTAGAAAAAGCTCCAAGGCCTTTGTACCAAATTGCATTGTGCAGCTAGCACAAATTAATATTTTCAAACCACTTAGAAGCAAATGAGATGTCTATATGTAAATGCAAACTAGGTACTTCATGCACAGCTGAAGAATTTATGTCTATGCTGCTAAATAAACCAGCATCTGTGCCCTGTGAAGGCAGATATCTCCACAAAGTCATTTTAAATACTTGCTCTTACCTGAGTCTCTATCTAGGGGATGAGGAGGCTTTAGTCTCTAAATCAGAAAAGTAAGGAGCTTCTTTCTTTGACAATCTGTTTTTATATCTTTTTTTTAATCTTTATTTATTTGTGTAGTGGAAGTGCTTAAAAACGTACTATTTTTGCTTGCTGAAGTGCTTTAACATGTCCCTGTCTTTAAAGTTACAGGTATTTCTTTTGAAGTGCTGTGCTTAAAGTTAAAAAAAGTGTTTAAATTCTGTGAAGAATTGGCCTTGTATATCAGTATTGTGTCAGAATACACATGTATGTAAGCAATCAGAAAAAAACAGATGTTGGCTTTTAGTTTAATAACCGTTAGTTCACTACAGACCTCATCCATACCGCTTGCTGGAAGCAGTCCCTGTCCGACATGCACTATCCAGATGCACCCTGCCCAGAAAATATCTAGGGGAGTTGCTAGTTGGCAAAGACCAAAGCCACACTGGAGGGGCTCTGCTAACAAAGAAGAAATATGGATGATAGTGCATCGGTGTTTGAGCCTACTGCCCTAGTCCCATCTACTGTACTAGTACAGACATAGCCTTAGGGACAATATTCTTAAGAGAATACTTGCAAAAACATATGCTGTTTCCCAGTTTTGATCCTCCACAATGGAATACAGCAAAACTATTTCAGCAACTGCCTTCTGCCAATATTAGCTGTCACCTCAAAAGCTGGGTATTTCTATTAGGTGTGCAATCACTTCAGTCTTATAGTCACAATTGTATATGAACATGAGAGATGTGCAAATAGACATACACTCCTCGAGGATTGTGTGTGCTTAGATCTGGTATGCGGAGTTGTACAATTACCTGTTTTGAGATCACAGTGCATTCTAGAATTTCTTTTGCACTTTTAATTTGTCCCCTCAGTGCCCTAACTGAGCTTTAAATTTCCGAGGATCTTTTTTTGTGACATTTTTCCCTTTGCCTCTAAAAATAAAGCGCAACAAAACAATTAGAAAAGAAAGCTGATTTTGCATGAAATTTTGTACATTTCTGAAGAGAAAAAAGAAAAATGCTATGGGGAAGTTCTTCCAGAAACACTAACCTGCCAAATACTGCATATCTTAAGCCTTTTGTGGAATAGATAGTACTATGTTAAGACAAATGTGGTAAACCACCTCAGGCTATTTGAGGTAGCAGTGCTATGAGAAATTTAGCTTTAACTCAAGACCAGGTGATTTACCTGCAGTATAGGATCAGTGTCTGATGAAGATGAAAACTTAGATTTTTTTTCCCCCATTTGGGTCAGTGCAGGAAATTTCCTAAGGGAAAATGTTTTGTTCTTCATAATTATTTTGATTAATATACTGAAGACTGTTTCTAAGGGTGAAGGATTTCTGTCTTTGACTGCTACAGAAGAGCCAGGATAACAGGGTAAGAGTTACTGCAATGGCTTTAATCTGAATATTCCTTTATCATGGGAATCATCATGAATCTACAACCTGGTTGCCTGAGCTAGAGATCATTTATAATCTATGATTATTAAATTTTATATTTCTTGACTCCCTTGAAGTAATGTAACTTCCTGCATGTATTTTGAAGTTATGTATATACAATAAAATATGGTACTAGGGATAACAAATTAATCGCAAACAATGGGATAAATTTTGTGTAAGAGTAAAGCTTGAATCTTTATGGAATATTGAGACACATTTTTCACTGCTATCATGTTTATGCCTTTTTGTATAGTACTATTGTATATAGCAGGGCTTTTTAAAAATTTCGTCACGTATGTTGTGTGCCTGCAGAGTTAGGGTTAGTCAGATAAAAGACAGAACTTCAGTGAAGACAAATTTAGACATGGGTACATTTACTAAGAGTAATGAATTGTATTTTTTTTTAACAAAATGTCAAAAATAGGATGATAGCACTAACTATAATATGTGGTTATAGTCAACTGCATTACATTATAGAGAGGAAAGAAGCATAGAAAGCTTTTTTGGCTTGCAGCCCCAGAAAAATGTTCTCTTTAACTGTTCCATTGAAAAGAATTTTTTTTCTTTTCAATATCCCTCTTCTTCTTGTCTTTACAAAGTAATTCAATTAAATATTAGTGATATGTTGCCAGTAAGCAGAAAAAAACCTTACTGTGGTCTCCATAGTTCATTTACCACCAACTCTTGGAAAGTTTCACAATATAAATTTGAACTGAGACGACAGTTTTTGACAGCATTATAAGAATGATGTAATATTTATATGAACTGTAGTCCAAAATTGCCTGGCATTTTAGTGTTCTGTGAGCACTTCAATGAAATTTTATGATTGTATGCAACTTTAACCTACATCCTGCTCATTCACAGGATGCATAGACGTTTGAAATGTTTGATTATATATGCTGGCTAAACATGATTTTTTAATTTGTCTCGTCATATTAGGAATAAGTATATTATTAAGTTTTTGTTTAAAAGTATTAAAAGTCAGGTAGGGGATGGTTTTGGAAAGCTGCTAAATTTTAGCTAAAAGAAATTGGTTGCATTGAAAACAGCATTTCTAATTCCTTTTTAGAGTTGTAATTTTAAATACAACTATTGTAGGTGCTATGTAGAACAACTGAAACATTGTCAAAGAAAGGTGCAGTAAGTGTTAAACTATTTGCTAGGAAGCGATATACTTTGCTGAAGCAACTATTTACTGTGACTGTAATGAAATGGATTAGCTACTAAGTTGTGTTTTAAGAGTAAGGTCAAGGATACCAAAAATTGTTTCTGAAGATTAGTGAAAAATTGCTTCTGTGCAAATCTGTGGGTGATTTTATACAGTTTTTCAGTTACTTTCAATAGAACCTTTTTTGTTTATCTTTTTCAATGCTTTGACTTCTTCAAATTTCCCTTTATTACAAGAGTTGAGTGTTTATAACTCATTTTTGATCTGCTTACATTTGCACTCATATGTCAAAGCTAGTTTGTTTACATTTTAGGAATGATGACATGTAATTCTTGTAGTTTCTTGGCATAGGACATCTAAGTAATGTTGAGCAGTGTCATGAAAGTTGTTCTACATCAACTGCATCGCACCTGGATTCCTTGGAAGTGGACTTTTTAGATACTGTGTGGTTCATACGGAAAAGGAAACACAGCCCTGTAAAGTTCATAGCCTTGTGTGATATGATTTGTAATTACTTTCGTTACCCTTGGGAGTATGTCATTGGAAGAATAATACTTTTATACAAAATCTTAGTTTGTCTAAAATAATGGCACAGCTAATGCTGACTGACATGATATTTGAGACAGCAACTTTCTTAATCCCAGGATTTAAAAAAATCCTTTTAAAGAGTAAAGTACATGTTGAGACCTTAAATTAAAGGCAAATGTAAAGTTCTTACCATTCATGGATTTTCCTGCTCTTTTTCACTTACTAAAGAAAGTAGGGGACTAAATTTTACCACTTGCAGGTGAATACAGAAGGAACAGGGAGACTATCTTGGTCACAATCTGAAAGTGGAGTACTTTCATATCTACACCTTGGTATAGATGCAGGTGGCATCTGGCATATCTGATGGAACTCCTTGATCTAAAAATGTATGCAGTATAGGTTAACGGGTATGTCTTTTGTACCTGTTAAAGTCACAGACATTGGTGATATGGACAGTATATGCCCCAGAAATGTGTGAAACCCTACAGAAACTGCAATAACAAAAATCGCTGAAGCATTAACATATAGAAGTGGCATACATTAAATACATCTTACCAAAAGTAAATTTATGTACCTAAAATAAGAATGGAGGCAGGGCAATGACTACGAACAAAAGCAAAGAAAGTATTACAGTTAACTGCCTCTGGAAGTGGAGCACAAACATTTGGGCCTGTGTTTATGGACTAAATATATGCTCATCTGGGACCACACTGGGCATTTAGCTTAATTTGTAGGTTTGTGCAAGGGACTTACTGCATTTTCCATCAGAGGTAGAAGCATGCCAGAACAGGGGGTTTATGCATGTAAAAGAATCAGAATCTTTAACTTCAGATATGGTTCTTTTAGTGCACTTAAGGTTTACAGTATGCATCCATGGATCTGACTTTCCATTTGCCTTGGATGGAGGCTAGTCACCCAAATGACATTTTGTCAGAAATCTAGTTACACAAGTGTTGCTCAGAGTGCAACTGGAAGGACCAACATTTTGAGGACAAGGGAATTCAATAAAAAGTTTTAGCTGAAAATGAATTTCCATTTCTGTAAAATTTTAAAAT
The DNA here is from genome assembly GCA_013398815.1 of Ibidorhyncha struthersii. Taxonomy (NCBI): domain Eukaryota; kingdom Metazoa; phylum Chordata; class Aves; order Charadriiformes; family Charadriidae; genus Ibidorhyncha; species Ibidorhyncha struthersii. The sequence goes on from VZSZ01009112.1 coordinate 32,168, forward strand.
AAAATTAAATACTAAGGATTTTCTTCTTAAGTGAATTGATAGATTGGCATATCTTATAAAAAGGAAGCTCAATCTAATTTTAAAGACCTTATAGACAAATGACATAAATAATAAGATTTTCTTTTCTTGGGATCTGATTCTAATTTGAGAGTTCTGAAGGGCATCTTCTTGTCCCCTATAGAAATGCTGTACATTCTTTTCTATCCCAAACACAAGGAAAATAGTCTTCAAGCTATGTGACAATATATTTTGTGTATCTGGTATCGCACCTTGTTAAAGAATTGTTGAAAATTTCAGACTTCAGCTACCTAACAGAAAAAATAACACTACACAAAAGTACTGAAGGAATTGCTTTGCGAATCCTGGAATTAGTCAAGAATAAAGGAGTGATCAACACATGCCACATTTTTACTCTCATTTCCTTTGTAGACAGATAATAAAATACATTTTCCAGCAGAAAATTCACAATGTTTTAGGTAACCATAACTGTTTTCAGTTTTGTCATTTTCAGTTTAAATTAATTAAAATACTGTGTTAAGTGCAGAAAGCATTTGTTTAATTAATTAGTTGCTGACTTGTAATAGCAGTAATGATTTTATAATATAAAATATCTGTAGATTGTAGATTCTGTATGATCATGCATGTTGTGTGATGTGCTGACTTTTAGAAATTACTATTATATCCCAATTGTTGTAAGTCTTGCTTTTTTGCACCCTGCTGTCTCACAAGTTTTCTGGCTGCATTTGTCAGTTCATTTGGCTTCCTTCTACTCCTTTCCATTCTGTCAGCAGGCTTGCAACATTTTCATTTCTGCTAGCTGCGTCGGCTGGATTCCCCTCAGTGTTCAATCTGTTCTGCATTCATTTTGCCATGGTCTGTGCTGAATTTGTAATTGCGTCTAGAAATAGTAACTGACAGTTGGTCAGTTGGAAAATGGGACAACTAAGAAATTATGATGACATTAGTTTAATGTACTTAAAACAAAAATGACAAATTATACTTAGGATAATTTAATAATGAAGTACTTAATTTATGGCAACAGTGTTATGATTGAATTTTCTTAGTTGTGTGAAATTTTTCTTTTTTAGAAAATATTAATACCTTCTAATTCAAATACATAGTTTCCATCTTTAAACTTTCACTACCATCTGTGAAATATCCCCAACTATAACTAGCCTTCGAGATGTCGTGATCTTGGTTGTCAAACACTGAGTGAGGGCATGCTCCACTCTCCCATGTCCACATCATCTAAATTAGGCTAACTGGGAGGTATTTTATTGCCCATGTGTATTTATATTGCTATATCAGTTGATAATGATTTTGGACTTGCATGCCAGCTGAGCATATCCTGTCATCAGTATGTCATCTTAGTGCAGTATTAGAGTATCATGCAACTCTGAGCACTGGAGTGCTTTTTCTTTATTATGTTCATATTCATAGGCATAACCTCTAAATCTTCAACTTGTAAAACGCATATCAGTTAATATCTTCAAAGTATTGTAGATACTACAAAAAAAAAAATTGTGCTTTCAAAACAGCACAAAACTGACCAACCCCTCTAAAACAGCCCTTTGACCTTCCTCTGTGTAAGTACATATCGAAAAAAAATATGCTTTTTTCCAACTTCAAACAGTTTGGAAACAGACATGTTTGTCTGTTTAGCATAGTGACACTATACGATAGCATCTACTTTTGCAGTCTTAATCACTTGTTATTACAACTATGCTTTTGTGTTAATATGTCAGTAAATGAATACTGAAATGTTCCCTAGGAAATTTTTGATTAAAAGATGTCCTCAGATTGTTAGTTAGGAAGGCCTTTTGCAGGAAAGCTGTGCTGGAAATGTTCATTACGGTAACTGCTTTAAGGATCAGGAATTAGTAAGAGAGTGCATCCCTTTTTAGGTCGTGTTAACCAGCTAATGTTGCACGTGTTGTGTTCAGGAGTCATTACGAACAACTGCGTTTGGACAGATACTCAAGGACTGAGATGTTGACGTGTAGGCAAGCACTACTCTAGTTTGAATGATGAAATCTGCACTGAAAGAAAGAGACAATATAGGGATTTTAAGATGCCGTCGTTTGAAGAGGAAAAAAAAAAAGAGAGGCATAAAGTAACAGACTTTTCTCAACAGATAATACCATGATCATTTATTTAAAGTTTGTGAATGATGAGGTCATCTCATCTTGCTGTTACGTTTTTGTATTATGTATGGCTTCATTACCAAATATAGACGTGTGTTAGAATTCTAGTTTTTTATTCAGACTGATGGTAAAATCAGATAAAACACATCATGCCAAGTGTTTACCAGATGTTTGAAGTGCTTCAGAAGAATTGCATCTATAATGTAACTAAATTGCCAGAAAAGTGAGTAAAGATAATCAGTGTAAGAAATCTGAAAGTACATGAAAGTGACATAGGACAATTGGTAAAATAGATGCAGTATAGATTAGACATGAGCTTTATCACTATTTCAAAATGTCATAGTATATTAGTGTGCAGTGGAATATACTGGTCTGAAAAGTACACAATGATGCTTCACTACAATATGAATTTCAGTAAAGCTTATTAGCTGAGTATATTTTCTATATAAATTTGACAGATCAGTTGCTATTTGGGAGACAATTTGCATCAAAAAATCAAGAAAGAATGATAGTAAGCTTTGGTGTAGTATTGCTTCAGGTAGACCAGTTGATATAATACACAGTATAAATCTTTCAGATCACTGAAATGGGTCATTTGACAGGTAGCTCAAATTGATTTTGGCACAAAGCAGTTAGGTACAAGTTTTGAAGTTTGGTCCATTCATAAATTTAGAGACTACGAAATTATTCGAACAAATGTTAGAAATGCAAATTTATGTGTCTGTCTCCTGCCAAGAAAAACTAGCCAATATTCCAATGTTGAGTGATATGGTAAAGACGACTACCACTTTTGCGAGACATAAGCTGGCAGGATTGCAGGCCCCTTGGAAGGCAGGATCTTGGCAAACTGAAGAAGTGGTCTTGAAAATTATCTGAGTTTTTTTTTAAAACAAACCAAGAAATGAGATAAAATACCACATATATCAGAAATTTTGGCAAAACTAGGCATTACTTACACTGCCTGAATGTCAGGACTGCTTTGAGTCTAGCACAATTTAACTGATGTGATGCCACCGTGACCTAACACACAATGCATTATTCATTCAGAATGTCTATATTACTCAAAAGGGTATTTTAATTTAGTAAGTTTCTTACTGGAGATTATATATATTTTAAACTACTTCACAGTTTCAGAGAACTGTTTAAGCATTTGAGTTGATAGTAGGGATAGGGAATTTTTTGAAACGTGCATTTTGTAGAACTCAAACAAAATGTGCTGTCAGTTTGCTGGTCAGCAGGTCTTTGGTTAAGTAAATGTTATGGTTGTACCTATGTATCCTTTGGGCAGGTATCTGAGGAAGGCCTTTCAGCTAGGATTTAGTGATATGCTGAGTCACTATGGCTTCTGGCTTCAGGAGAACACTGCTTGTGTTTCGCTAAAAAACACCCACAGAAATAAACTCTTTATTGTAAACATTTTGCATGCAGTTCGTTTAGATCTGCTTTTGTAACAGATCACTAGAAACTTTTGAATTTGTTTGTCTTTTAGAGTCCTTCTTTACTTGTTTAACGCTCTTCCTATTAAAAACCAAAATTGGATATTGAAATGGTGTCTTACAAGGAAGTACTGTTTGTGTTCTTTGCAGGTTATACTGAACTATTTTGCCCCAGGCAAGTCAACATTGTTCTGTTGTTTCTCATTTGTTCACTGTACTGACTGAATACTTTCCAGTGTATAATTTCATACGTTACCAACAGGTCATTCAGTAAGTAGATCCTTCACCGTGTTTCTAAAGTGTTAAGAAGATAAAAAAGGCAAGTTTAAAAAGGAAAATACCTTTTGCTTATTCGTACCTTTTCTGTTACTGTAAGCTGATTCGTCACATCCATGAAGTTTTGAAATATGTCGTCTGTTTAAAACAGTTGTCTGTTTTGCAGTGAGCAATGGATGCAGTTAGGGGAGGTTTGTTTTCTACTCTATGGTGTCCTACATGTTAATGTTCTTTCTGTTTTAACTAAAGATTAAACTGAATTAATGCTGTTGCTTTCACGATACCAGTCTATTAAGAAAACAATGTAATTTGGAATCAGATGGGAAGTTCAAATAAAGAAACATATCTGTTTACATCTTCTGTCAAAAATCTATGGAGTTGTTGTGGTTTAACACCAGCTGGCAACTAAGCACCACGAAGGTGCTTGCTCACTCATCCTGCAGTTGGGATGGAGGAGACAATCAGAAGGTTAAAAGTGAGAAAACTTGTGGGTTGAGCTAAAGGCAGCTTAATAGGTAAAGCAAAAGCCACGCACACAAGCAAAGCAATTCAAGGAATTAATTTACTGCTTCCCATCAGCAGGCAGGTGTTTAGGGCCATCCACAGGAGAGCAGGGCTTCATCACGTGTAATGGTTACTTGGAAAGACAAATGCCGTAACTCTGAACATCCCCCCTTTCCTTCTTCTTCCCCCAGCTTTACGTGCTGAGCATGATGTCATTAGGTATGGAATATCCTTTTGGGGATATTTGGGCATCGGTTGGGGTCAGCTGTGCAGGCTGTGGCCCCTCGCAACATCTTGTGCACCCCCAGCCTACTCGTTGGCAGGGCAGAATGAGAAGCAGAAAAGGCCTTGACTCTGTGTGAGCACTGCTTAGCAATAGCGAAAATATCTCTGTTTTCAGCACAAATCTAAAACATAGTCCCATACTAGATACTATGAATAAAATTAACTCTATACCAGCCAAAACCAGCACAGGAGTCTATTATTTTTTATATAATTGAAGGGGAAGAGTAGAAAAATACAGGTTAGGAAGACCATGTAATTGGGTGGTTGTTTCAGGTTATCCTTACAGAATTTCTTTTTACGTAATCTAAGTAAATGAGATTATTTTCATTATTGTCACAAAACATTCCTTATTTTACGCTGCCAAGATATAAAAAGTTGAACCAATGGATGGAATTGAGAATGACCAAACTTTACATTTAATCTATTAATTGATAGCACAGGAAGGAAGGGAAAGAGAATAATGATGATTTTTGGAAGCAATCTACATCTGTTAGGTAGAAAACTGCCTTAATATATAATTTTTTAAAAATTTCCCATTTGTATAGAGATGTGGTATTATGGTCAGTTAAACTAGCTAGAGCAGTTAGGTCAGAAAGTGTAGAAAGAAGTCATCTACTTCTATGTAGTAGATACTGTTCAGGAGGATGGTTTACATCTACGAACACAAGCAATCACTTTGTTGATATAAACCATGCCTCACTATTGGCTTTGCAAGTGCAGCTGTACCAGTAGAGTTGTACCAATAAAGACTTAAAATGATAGCTGGTCAAACTACAGTTGTGATGTTTCGTGGTATGCGTTGTCTCTACTGTATATATGTATTCTTGAAATATAAATATTCTATTACAGAATTTGTACATTTTGCAGAGGGTTCGTTTAAGTTGCAGTCTCTCCCTGTCCTATAGAAAATGAGCTGTTTACATTCAGCCTGCAAATAGTTCTGATGCTGTTGTGAACAGACACAAGACAAAAGAGAAATCATATGCAATCACTCTATGTGTACTCTACTTAAATTTAAAAGCTAGTAGAAGTTCCCAATGTTCACAGTAGATCTCCTTTCACCTTTGAGAGAATTTACTCTCACTGCTTCACCACTGCCTTATACAGTGCCTACAGCAGATGAAATACACCAGTGTTTTAATAAGGTTTTAATATAAGTGTTTTATGGAGATCAGGAAGAGCTATCATATCATATGATGAGTGGACACCATAAACAAACAAAAACACCACGGTGGTTTTTGTTCCAGCGTGTGATTATACAAGCTGTATGGGTTTTTTTTTCTACAGGAGAACAAGAAATATATCTTGGAAAAAGCGTGCATAAAGGCCACAACGTATTTAATAAAAGTAAAGAGAAAGTACTTATAATTAGCTCTTGTAGTGAAAGGCAGCTCAAGTGGCCAAAACCAGAAATTTGACATTATCAGGTTGACATTGACAGAAATATGACCAGAAAGGTCATATACATGCGTGATCTCTGCTTTTATCAGTGTGGATCTTCTAGGACTAGACGCCTAAGGAAAACTTTGAAGCATATATTAGTCTCTGAAGTCTCTTATAACCATAAAAAGTTACAAACTAGAGATGGTCTTTGTTGGAGTGCTAGAATTTGTTTCTGCTCAAGTTTCCCACTTGATGGTTCCTGCCATCATACAAGAAAATGAATTCACTATGCTGAAGAGATATAAGTGAGCAGTAAGCTGAGTTGCAACAAAAGCTTTATTTGGTTTCATAGATTACAGTTAGCTCATTTTTCCTATTGTCCCTCTAGCTATTATTAGTCATCTAATTTCTTATAAGTGGAATGGCAAAAATAAGTCATGAGGAATGGTTTAAAGGCCGGACAGCCTAGTTATTTCTGTAGGTACACAATAGTAGACACACTAATAGAGAAGGAGGTGCAGAATTCTGATAGGATTTAAACAAGGAAAATGAAAAAACAGTAAAGACATTTAGAGACGGGTAAAATTGTCAGAGCAACAGGTAATGAAAAAAAGGCTGTCGCGGTCATGTTTGGCATAGACTGAAATGGTCTTATAGAATTGAGAATATTCCCTTCTAAGAGACAAGTTCCAAAGGTCAGAAGACAAAGGATCATGCCCATGATCTGAAGGGAAGAGATCAACATTTGAATGTGGTCAGATGACTCCTGAGTGACAGATCCTGTCACTGTTAAGAGGAAATGGCATATTCTGTTTTGACAATGCTAAGATTGGTGAAGGCAATGGCAGGAAGTCAAGCAAGAAAACTCACAAATTCATAAAACTATAGAATAATTTACTGGAAGGGAGCTTTGGGGGTCCAGCCCCTTGCTCAAGCAAAGCTACTTTCAAAGTTAGAACAGGTAGCTTAGGGTTTTTCCAAGAAAATTTTGAGCATTTCCAAGGGTGGAGATTCCTCAGTTTCTGGGCAGCCTAGTTCAGTGCTTGACTGTCTTTGTTGTGAACATTTTTTTGATTTGTATCTGACCAGAATTCTCATTGCTGCAACGTGAGGTGGTTTTCTTGTGTCTTTTCACTGTGTGCACAGAAGACTCTGGCTGTGACCAGATGTTAATTAGCTGCAGGCAGCATAGTAGACACCCCCTCAGTGTTCTTTCTCAGGCTGAACACAGCTTCTCCTTACACCTCATGTACTCCACCCCCATCACCATCTTGTTGAACCTCTGTTAGACTCACCTCAGTATGTCAATGTTGTTCTTTAACTGGGAAGTCATGTTCAACTTGTTCACCAAGACTCCCCATCCTTTCCTGCAAAGTGGTTATCTGGCCAATCAGTCCCCAGCCTTTACCACTACAACCACTGCTTATTCCCTTCCAGATGCAAGATTTGGCACTTGCTTTTGTTGAATTTTCAGAGGTTTCTGTTGGCTCATTTCTCAAAATCTCTCTGAATGACAGCCCTGCTCTCTGTAATATCATCCTCTTCCTGTGCCCGAATGTCATATGCAAACTAGCTGTGCATTTATTCCACCCTATCCAGAGATACAACGGCAGGCCGTGCCAAAAGCCTAGATAAAGTCAAGGTAAACAATAACCACTGCTTTCCCTTTGGCCACACAGCCACTCATCTCATCACAGAAGTCAATCAAGTTGATCAGATAAATTCGGCCTTGGTAAATCTGTGCTAGGTGTCCTCATTCACGTTCTTCTCCTTCATGTGCCTTCTTTTGAGAAAGATTTGCTCCATAATCTTCTTTCGTCCCCTTTTTGCAGACTGATGGATTTTTTTCTAGTCTGAGATCAGACTTTGCCAGTAAAGACTAAGGCAAAAAATTTAGTGAGTGGCTTAGATTTTTTCATGTTATTTGTTCTCAAATCCTCTGCTTCATTGAGCACTTATCCCACATTTTCCCATTTTGTTGCCAGTGTACGTACAGGAGCCTTTATTGTCACCTTTTACATCCCACTCCAGGTTCATCTGGGCTTTAGATTTCCTAATTCTGTTCCTATATACCCAGGGTATGCGTTCCTACATACCCCTTCTACATACCCAAGATGGCTTGACCCTGTTTTCATTTTCCATACAATTCCTTTTTGTGTTTGAGCTCAGTCAGGAGTTCCCCAATTCAATGTTGACCTTCTGCCATGCCTGCTTGGCTTCTTGTGCATTGCAACAGGCCGTTCCTGTGCTAGAAGATCAATCAACCAAATATTGGAGACCAGTCTGGAATATCAGTGCACATTTAAGTCACGTAAAGATGAATGAAAAATCTTTTTGCCTAGAGGAGTAAGCTGAGAAAAGCAAAGTATTTTTTCTGTATCTTATCTGCAAACATTTAATGAGTTAAACTTTTGTACAAGTCCTTGGATAAAAAAAAGTTATAACAAATTAATTTGACCTATCAAACATTGGAATAGGCTGCCCAGGGAGGTGGTGGATTCACCATCCCTGGAGGTGTTTAAAAAAAGGGTAGACGTGGTACTTGGGGTCATGGTTTAGAAGTGATTTTTGTCAGGTTAGGTTAATGGTTGGACTTGATGATCTTAAAGGTCCCTTCCAACCTCAGCAATTGTATGATTCTATGATTCTATGACCTGTTCCTGTAGTGGTGGACTTGGCAATGCTAGATTAATGGTTGGACTCGATGATCTTAAGGGTCTTTTCCAACCTAAAGGATTCTATGATAGCAGCATTTATCAAACCAGCCACACTCCATTGGAAACACCAGTGTGCTTGTAAGGAACAAGAGGGTAAGGAACCTCTTTATGAATTATTCTGTGAGGGGCTGTAAAAATGGAATCAACAAATGAAACAAATACCCCTGACCCTCAACATGAAAAAAAAAAATCACAACCATACAAAACAGAGCTTAAGAAAGATGAGAGCAGGCATCCTAAGATATTCCCAGGTATACAAGAAACATGGTCTTAAGAAAAAGAAGAAAGGTCTTTTTGGATGAATTCTGATTATCCAGGTGCTTTAGAAGAAAAGCAGTATCTTCTGTTTCTTGATTATATCCTCATCCAAAAGAAACCATGTTCTTTTCTGTCTTTTGACAAGAAATGTGACTTCATCAAAGAAGTAATTAACTGTCTGTATTAACTACTATGCTTTCTACCAGGAAATTGCTGACCTTAAGAACTGTTCATATAGATAAATATTAACCATTTGAAGTTTTATGGTCAAGGAATATAAATAATCTAACTAAAATTACCGTGTTTGGGACCTGGATACTGAAACTTCATTTTAGCAAAGGAGAACCCTATTGGGACACTTGGAGATGCTGTTTATATCCAGGAATGGAATAAGTTACATGTGAAATATGACATATCTGTTGCCACCATTAACATACAAATAAGATCTGAGAACAAGAATGCTCCATGTCAGTTAATATGACGATTTTCCATGGCTGATATCAGAGGTTGACAAGTGTCCTGTTCAGTCCCCTTTTCCTGGTATTTTCAGTTCTCTGGTATCTAGTGAGACACACTGATGTGAATTTCTCATATAAATGAAAAGACCGGTACATTTTAGTTCAGCTAGTGATATATACTGTCTCAGGCATAAACAATTTCACTGTTGAAGATGTAGTGAGTCAGGTAGAAATTAAGACCTTTCAATTCATTACTGGAGGTAGGATCTAAGGCTGTTGTACAAAATGCAGGAGCTCTAGATTATGCAAACCAAAGCTAGAATGTGAGGTCATTGTGGTCATTATTTCCTTTCTCCTACCTGAAGTATATTTTGTACTTGCTGACTGGTTCTCAAACAAAAAGTTCATTGAGCCATAATGTTAAATGAAGCTGTGTAAGACCTTAGGAAACTGATTTTTGATAGTAAACACTGAGTTTGTAAAAAAGCTGGATGGAAGCTAAGCATTTTTTGTCAGTCTTGGTTTTACCACTATAAAGCTTAAATTTCTCTGATGCCATGATGTGTAGTATTTAAAGTTTCATAGATACCTGAATGAACACATATAAGGACTTAAACAGATTTTGACCCAGTGCCCCAGCAGCATTTGGGAACAAATAGCTCATTTTAACAAATATGATATATAATAATAAAGTACACAGTCGCATATTCTTGTGGCAAGTTGCTTATTTTTCACATCTTTGTAAAACACTTTCTAGCTGACATCATTGACCTGTTAGGGGTTTTTTCTTATCAAGATGACTCTTGTGTTCATTATCTTTCTTAAAGAGGAATTTGAGAAAGATGCAAATTTTAAGCATTAAGAAAATAAAAATTGACACTAAAAGTTATTCCTGCAGCCTAACAAATCCACTGTACTGGCTCTGAGAATTAAATCCTTAGTGTAAGACACTGTTGTGATCAAGTTAAGGTGTTTTTGCAATTTTGCTTCTAAATAGCTTAATAGGAGACAATTCCTGAGCAGAATGTATTTCAGTTGGAGCGAATTTCTCTCTAGACTCTATACCCCCGCAAGATCTATATATCATTTCAACATAAGCTCAAGTTTGAGGCTGTACCTGTACCAGTGGGGTGGAGCATTCTGGGAGATGTGTTCCCCTCCTGTGTTCAGTGGATTTCCACTTTCTCACTCCAAAGGGTTCAGCATACCTGATATTTCTGTAAAGCAAATGTCTTTTAATCTTTTAGGCTCACTGAGATCAAGATAATGCTGATGAAATAATGCCAAATTCTTCCCTTGGAAAGATCAAATCATAGTTGGGAAATGCAGTAAAAAAGAAGTGGCTTATCTCACTGAAGCTACATTGGGGTCAGCCATAGTGGACCCATATTTGAATTAAGAAGCTCTTAAAGCTTAAGAAAGCTTTTTCTTTCTCTTCCATTCTCACATCATTATACTCTATATAATGATCTGCCTCTTTACAAGAAGTCATTTTTTGCAGTTACTGATAGCACACTCAGGGTTCTAATTTGATATTTTAAAAATAATATTTATTGTAGTGAGAATGTACATGGGGAGCGTTTCTTTAAAGAGCAGCACTGGATAGTTTTATGGGAAAACTGTTTTTACTTCAAGAGGTTAGAAAATTTAATCAAAACATCTGATCTGTCATAATAGGGCCTTTTCTCAGCATAGCTTACTCCTTTTGATCAATGGCACATGAATAGTTCTCTATTTCACAGGATCACAAAAGTGATTTTTTTCCCCCTACTTCAGTTGAAGCATACTTTCAAGTATAAAGCTCGACATACTGTTTCAGACAGCTATCAGCAACCATTTTGTTTCATCAGAGGCTCTCTGATGCCAAGGGAAACCGAAGGAAGGAGCCAAGAGTAACCGCAGGCGTTCCAGCATAGGTTGCAAAAAGCACGTCACTTGTAGCTCAGAACTGTAGCATTCGGATGAAGACTTTTAGAAATACGGTGTCAAGAGTGAAACATGCGTATCACAAGAGCTTTAAATTACCACAGCTGCTTTCAGATTTTCTTCAGCCACAGTAAACAGCAGTCACATCTGTACTCACAAAGAAACAGACAGTGGCAGTGAAAGGTGCTGAAGTAATTTGAATTCATTTAGATAAAAATTCCCCCTCTTCATCTGTACTTGCAGATGTACTTGCAAGTCCACACGTTTCATACAAGAACATGAATAAAATGTGATTGTTTTCCAGTGGGTCTTTTCAAAACAAATGTTTCATGTGAATATTTCTGACAGAAAGAAAATGTGAAAGTAGTTTGGCCCATATAGAGAAATGGAGATTTCAACTTGCTTCCCAAAATTCTAATAAAAATGTTAAAATTTCTGAAAAATAGCACTCCAGCATGGCTATGTAACAAATTTTTGTAGCTGATTTAATGCTTTTGGGTGGGATAGATGGATTAGAAATGTAATATGTCTTGTAATATTTCAATCTGTGCATTTTATTTCCAGTATTGTAAAAGAATGAGAAATGAGATATACATGTAAATGGAAAAAAGGCTTTATTAAACGTTTACTATTTTGCAAAGAACAGCATGTTTAAAACTTTTTTCATAGGTGATGGACCAAATCTTATCAAGTCAGGCTTTCTAGTGAGTTGTGGGAAATAAAGTTCAATAAAGGACAGAGCTTCCTAAGAGGCTGGAGTTTGCTACAGATCTATTACAACTTCAACTGTGTACCAGAGCTTCTCTGCTGCATTTGATGTTGCTATTTCCCGTCCCATCAGAGTGAGGGATAACACTGGATTTGTTCACTTACAGAATGAGTGTCTTCCATGTTGAGAAAAACATTAGCATTTATGTGCAGTTAAGAGTTGTATTAAAATCTGAATGCCCCATACTCAACTGCAGGTAAAATAATGAACATTTTTTGCATTCTGATTTGATGTTTCCTGTCTTTGACACTGTAATATATTTAGTTGAGCAGGGAACAAATCTTGAGAATTTGATCCCGGAAGGTATAATTTGCACAAATGTTAACAAGTGGAGCATAAAAAGCCTCACTCACTCAAAGTACAGAGTTCACTGAAAACCTCCCAACTGCAAGGCAACAGCCCACAGGCCTCAGTGGGGCTGTTTCTGCTTTCAGATGTCATCTCTAATTCCAGAATTTTGCTGTCAGATTTTGAGGCTGTGGGTATAGGATGGCTATTGGGAGAACGATGTAGGTGAAGCAACTGGTAAGAGATGCATTATCGCTCCATATAAAGTATAAGTAGTACTGTTTTTAAGGTGATGGTAATATGTGGACATAAATTAGACAAAGTTTGTAGGTGAAGGTAATTTAATTCATTAGACTACTTCAGCACACAACCTTTCATGCACAAGAGCATTTCTTCTGGTCTGCTTTAGACAGAGGAGAAAATTTAGCTGCTGTTTCTATGATATCAGTTAGTCTAGTAAAAGCTATAATCTCCACCTATACATTTTTTGATATCCATGGAATAAAGTAGTTTATTTCAACATGTAAAAGTGCAAGCAGCTAAAACAGTATACAAATTTTGGAACTTTAAAATCTCAACACAATTATTGCAAGTGCTTAAAATACAACAGCTAGTAAAATATTATTTGTCTAGAGGAATTAGTTAAGCACTGGATAATTAAGAGTACATTAGGAATATTGTTTCCAACAGTATTTTTATTCAGAATTCAACAGAACCTTTCAACTTTGCATACTTCAGTGGGACCAAATAAAAATGCAACTTTCAACATGTGCAATGTGATCTAATTTGCATAAAATGGTCATTTGTTAAAAAAATCTAGAGCTCTGCAGGAGTAACTAGGGCCATGTTGTACCTAATGAAATCTTTAGCCTAAGTTCATTTAAATATATGGAGGATTTATAGAAATAACTACACTTAAGAGATTCATGTAAACAAATTTTAGTAAATGCTTAACTGTCTGCAGTATAAGTGCTTCAAAAAGATTATATCTTTCTAGAAAAACAGTTTGACACAGAAGTAGAGAGACAAGCTCACTGAGTGTGGCTGAATGTGTAGGCTGAGTAATTGCTCATACTAAACTCAAGCTACTCCACAGATCCGCGCCCTTGTGAGATGTAACCAAGTATCAGAAGCCTAGACTCTATAACTTAGGGCACCGTGAGATCAACAACTCCTTTACATTTCCATTCAATTCAGTGAAAATTGAGACCGCGAAACCTGCTGATTGTGGGAACACGGGGACCACACATAAAAAGTTTTGAACATCTGTCCTGTTAATTTCCTGTTTTTTTTCTTAACACAGCTTGGAAGAAAATGAAAAAGCTTATTAGATATAATTTAACAGATGTGTATGTGGACCCAATGAAATTATTTATGTAGTCCCTAAGATGACAGAGATTAAAAAGAATCGAGGAAGGAGCTGAAGCTATTTCGGGATGTGGCAGCCCTTAATAATGAGCAAAGTTTCATTCAAATTTGCATGCTGCCTATACCAGTATTTCTGTTGTGTTTTACTAGTACTGCTCATATCTCAATGCAGGGGATGCTCCTTAGACATCTCGATGATCACAAATGAATGTTATGTATCTCTGACAGGTAGGCTGAGTATAGTGCTTCAATCTATATAATAAAGTAAAATTAAAATATCTTAAACATTCTGTAGATTTGCAACAAAGAACTTTTATGAAAATTCAGGAACCTTTGGCGTCTCCAGTAATATTTTACCTCTTCAGCTGTTTTTTATATAGTAGTTTAGGAACTGTTTACTTGTAAATGCAAACTTCTGTGGCTCAGTTTTATAAATGTCAATGTCTCTGACCATCCTAGCAAAGACTGAAGCAGTCTGATTCTGATTTCTGAGGAAAGTCGGTAGGAAGAGGTAAAGAAAAAAATCACGCTCTTTCCCGCAAATCTGTGTCCACTGAGAGTGCTCTCTAGAATGACCTCAGTACGCAGGTTAGTAGTTATTATGAAGGAAATGTATGTTCAGAATAGCACAAATGAAAAGATGTACATGCAAAGAATACAATTCCCATTTAGTCTCTGTGTTCCTGAAATTCATGACGTTTTATAAAAAAAAAAATTCTTTGCTACAGTATATAGACAGCTTAGTGCAAAGCGTACCTCCCCATTAGTTTGAGAAAAGTAAATCCATATGTAGCCACAGCATTTCTTTGAAAGCCACTCCCCAGAAGGAAATGTGGAGTACCTGACTGCAACCTTCAATCTAATGCCTAAATCTAGCTGGAACAGCACTTCAAGTAAGTGCTTAAGAGTGGAAACCCAACGCTGGGTTTGAGTTTTCTTCATGCTAGTGTTACATATGTGTCATAACATACACTAAATCAGGAACATGTGGCTTTAACGATATTCCTTTCTTTTCCAAATAAGGAAAAATATCTTTCTTACTTGTCCTTGGAATACTCCATGGCCCAAACAAATTACTTAATGCTATTCCAGTTTACTGATGAAATGAGGCTATGTAATCAAGTATACTTTGGAAAAAAATTACACAGGCTGATGAAAACACATAAGGCATCTCAACAGACTGTCTTGTAACCTGTTTTACTTCGCTGTGATGAAGAATATCTTTTGCCACAACAGTGTATTGCTAATCTCTTAAATCAATGCTTCCTATGCAGTAAAGCTTCCATCAGAGATATAATCCTGTTCCTATTTAAGTCAGTGAGAAAAATAGAATAGGTTTGAGGCCAATATATGCAGAGAACTATGTATTCTCTGTAAATAAACAGACATTCTACTTGTAATCAATCACAGGGCAAAGAGCAGCAAATATTAGGAAAATACATACAGATAATTTGCTTCTGTTACTGTACATTAAGCCTGTGATTTTACTGGCTTAAGACTTTTAGTGCATAATAGTAGATAACACTGAAGTGAATGTTGCAAGGACAGAAAAGTGATTTTTATTACGATACTGTGCGTCCCTGAAGAATAGAACATGGTAGGAAACCCCCCTAGAGTTTTTATTTAATCCAAGACCCAGCCAGTAGCTACACATACTATTTGTTTCTTTGTCTGATAACTTTGGAACATCTATTCTGTTTTGACTCCTAAAAGGTATGCAATATCTTGAAGAATTTTCTGTCTAGTCACTAGCACACCAAAGAAAACAGGAAGATAATAGTGAATTCATACTGCTTTGGCTCAAATCCTTTTTTTTCCATTTGTGTTCTTGTCCCGGTATTTAGAATACCAAGCCTGGTTTTCAAAATGTTAATGCATTGAAAGTGGTTAAATATGTTGATAGAATGTCAAAAAGCTTATGATAAATGGTATCTTAACTGACATCCGTTAGTGTTGTGTGCCATGGAAATGTGCCATTTCCCATACAAGATGGACACTTTGCCGCTACAGAGGCATTATGTTTCTAAGACAGGTGGCGTGTAACTGCTGTTGATACTGTCTTTCTTCAGATTGAGTGAATGTCACAAGAAATACAAGGTGGTGCTGTTTACCTTTGTCATGAGTGGAAATGACAGATTTGATGTTGACTCCGAGATACCACCATCTATCTCATCAGCTGTTCCCAGGGAAGCAGGCTAGGAGAGACTGCTGTTCACACAAGTTACTTAATTTTCCTGTTTCAGTACCTTTATTATAGAAGGTGATCCTTTGTGCCTCTGAACGATATTCTGAAGATGAGTACAGTAGTGATCGTAAAGCACAAGATGGTGGGAAAAGACCAACGAGGTATGATCCGTCATAGCAGCTCAGCTCCATACATGCATCCCGAAAACATTTTTACCCTGATAAAAACATTTCTAACTCACTTAGAAACTAAAGGTTGGAAAAGAAGTGGCAGTTTGCAATGTTGGTAGCCAGTGCCTGTCTGGTATTGACTGGGAGAGTATAGTTGGAAGTTTTTGGAAACAGGGTAATGTATACAGGTCTGTATACATAAGATCATCTCAGATAAGAGATTTTAACTAATAGAGGGAAATATTTCTTCAGAAAAGCTAGTGAGTCACAAGGTTGAATAGATTTTTTCTTAGCAATTTACTGACTTCGTTGTATGTTTATGTTTTTTTAATGCTAAGCATGAAAAGTAAAGTGCAAGGTTGTGTGTTGGTACCCAGTTCCTTGACGGTAGTCTGTGCAGTTTCTTTATTCACAGGCTCAGGTGGCCTATTTATAAATCTGAACAAAACTACCTAACAGTGATATTTTTTTACAGAACTAGATTCTAGGGAAATATTGAAGTGGGTGATGATGAATATGCATTTATTTCCTATATAAGGAAAAATGTGTTAATTCTGTGTACAGCAATAAGCTCTGATTTTTTGTCTTAGATGCTAAGATTTTGGGCTAAACATTTAGAGGAACAGTCCCAAGCATAAGCTTGCCAGAATTCACATTCTTTCCAATACAGAAATACGTAAAAGGGATATCTACATCTTGCTTTCCAGCAAATAGGAAAAAAAAAAAGTGTATAACAAGATATAAAGCACAGTTTACAGAATGAGTAACTCGACCTTTGGGTGCCTCTCAAAGTGTCTTCAGCTTCTTGAGGTACGTGGTTCATTAGTGGACACTAAGCATACATTCTAATGTAGTGCTTTTTATGTAGTATAGTAAATGCAGTCACTTATGCCTGTTCGGGTTTTTTAAGTATACCATCAGACATATTACATACCAAAAGGAAGACAGGAACACAGTAATAGAAAAAGAATACCTTGTTTAATTTAAGTTGATCTATGAGACACATTAACAGCAAAACCAAGTTGTCCGTAGATCTGCGTCCTACAATTCCATTTCATCCTGTGTACTCTGTAGCACAAGATTTTTGTGCTGGAGTTACCACCACAACAAAGGCAAGAAACAAGATGTGCTGTAGCTGGTTCTAGCCAGCTGGCATGCAGAAGAGACCAAACAGCAGAGGTGCACTCTTGAGCTTTCCTTCATTTGGGTCAATATTTTCATGCTCTGATTCTCACAAAATATTTGGAGTTGGTGCAGCATGGAGGTTTTCTGTAAGATAAGCTAAGAGGTTCAACAGTTATTAATGTAAGAAATTACGGACAGGCAGGCAGCAGTCACAGAAACCTCCATTATTTAGGAGATCAGCTATCTCCTTTCATAGGTTAGTTGGCTTGAAATCTTTTTCCTTCTTACTGTAAAGTCTCCCATTCTTTTATTTTCAATAAAAGGCAGATGAGACACTACCATTAAAATGCTATTGCAGAAGCTGAATCAAAGTCATTTCAATGCCTGTGAAATGCTGATGTGAGGTGGCAGAGCTATCAATAAAGTCAGATGCATGCAGTTTAATGGAACAAAGGCATACTGAGTCCTGAAGGCAGCCTTGGACAGTAAGGAATATAAAATTTATGAAAGTACCAGGAAAAAAAAGGTGCAAGTGACAGTGTAGCACAAGTGGGAGTGGGGGTAAATGCTGAGACCTCCAGATGTTTAGGTGAAATCATATGGAATTTATTTTCATATCTTTTCTGTGATTTGTAAAGAAGGCATGAAAGTAAAGTAAAACAGTAAATGCATATTTTAACAATTTAATACATAATGGGCCTTCATCTCCCTCTTCCCAGCTAGATGAATTTTTTACTTTATCTGCTGTAAGCAGTATCCAATCCAGAAAGTCTGTTCACCTCTCTCAGGATATGATCATTTAATCTATTCTTTGGTACACTTCCATATTGATGATCCTTTGTACCCCAGACAAATTATTTTAGACCGTTCAACATCTTGAAACAGTTTATCCTCTGACTGTTGTATTTCCTCTACCAATAATTTCACAGAATGTACCAGGACAGAGAAACCAGTATTAGTTTCTTTTACTGTAGTGTTGTCAATAGCTAGCATTTCCATTACCTTTTAAAGACTCCATCTTCTTCCACAAGTTAAATAGATTTATTGTGAATTGGCAGTTTCTCTTCAGATATATACTTTAATAAAGGTTAGACAAATGGTAATCTGTTTGCAAATACTGTAATTAGAAATAGCAATCACAACATCTTTTTAAACCAGCAATTGTTTCAGTATTTTGCCATATGTAAATTGCTGAGAATTTCTCCTTTGGTATCTTGGAGATTCCTTTTTTCTGTAACGTTAACATCTGTGACAAGTCAAATGAAATTCAAATTACAGCTTGATGGAAGAGAATGTTTAAGAGAATGTTTTCACTCTGATGCCTTAGAAAGGGATCGTCATAGATTTTTCATAAACTACTTGTTATAAGTAAGTATTAGAAAAAATCAATTAGATCGATTAGATTAGATCAATTAATTAGATCTAGGGAATAGATTAGTTTAGAAGTTGTATTTAATATGGACAAAGACATATTTTCTGTCAAATGAATCTTAGGAGCACTACATTTAACTTAGCCTTACAAAAAGGTTTTCTGACATGTTATCCTTAGAATCATAATAAAAAAAAGCCTCCTACAAGATAAGCAGTGTAAGTGATACACTGCACAGAATTCTAAATAAAACACTGGGCCTCCACCGAGCATTCCAAGGTCCGCACCAGGACTGTATTGGAAGGTAATCTGATAAATCCTGTTGGAAAACCTGAGCAGGGAAGAGTCTTTTTTCAGGCATTTTCTCCTCACATTAAATAAGTACTGATATCACAGTGTGCATGGTGGTAGGAAATGACATGGTGGATCACATTAGGTCATGGAGATGAAGTTTTATGTGCCATACTTAAATAAATAATCACAAAATAGCAGTTTCTGCTATTTTAAATTTACACAACTATATATGCTGTTGTTTTCATTTTTCTTCTTATGGTATTGGCCACATGCTGACACTTAAGAGAATGACAAGAGACAAAATAAATATAATAAAGAAGATACACTTGGTACTAATGGATCTTTTTGTGATAATTCTTTTATTGCTGTCTGGGTGGGAGCACAAGAGATGCTGGTGCTCCCTCTTCTGCTTCAGCAGCCCCAAAGCAATTAGCAAATAGCAGCATTAATTGTGGCAAAAGGCTATTTCATTTGAATGCCAAGAAATCCTTGAAGATTGTTCCAAAGTCACAAGTAACCTCATTTGAAATGCTTTGCATGAAAAAAAAAAAGTGGGGAGAAGTGAAAATTCATACTTTGAGGCAGAGGTTCAGTCTTAATCACAGAATTTAATTTTAGGGACACAAGATGTAGAATTAAATACAACTTCAAAAATAGTGCAGAGACAACTAGTTTATTTAACAAGTTGACTGACACCAGACCTCCTGCTAGTAAATTTTGCTTTCTTTAAAATCACAAGATAGATATAGGAAAATTGCAGAAGAAGAGTTGCCATGCCATTGGTTTAAGTGAATGGTGGAAAGACAGAACCCTACACAAATATGGAATATGCTTACAAAGGGAGCATGAAGTTGAATACTGCTTACTGAAAAACTGGACATCTGTACTTCACATTCTGAGTCCGGTTTAGGTCTTGTAAATTTTTCCCCCTTTTACCTCATTATATCTACTGTTAGAGAAATAAATACTTTCATAGTTTAATGTGAAAAGACAAAACCTAACATATTTCCAGTCTAAGTGGGAGTTTGGGATCATTTGGTCCCATGAAACCACCAAAAAGATATACGACATAATAATCCTCCCATTTTCTTAGTCCTACCCATGAAGTGTACCTACTTGGTTGTGGAAATGATACTACAGGATTTTTTCACATGTTGCAGTCTGAGAACATGCCCTTGGCAGTTTTTCAAACCTTTCTAGTTTAGCTATGAGAACTGTAGCATAAGTAGTGGTAACAATAAGAACACAACAAAATATTTACAGCTTATTCCATGCACTTATTTAGTTGTGTTCACTGAGGGGACAGTATGGGAAAGGTATTTTCACTATGATTTCCTGAAGTTTCATCATAAATTTTCTTGTTCTCCCTTTTTTGTATTGTTGTTTTATTTTTTTATTTTTGTATTAGGTTCCTGGGAAGAAATACGTAAGTATGATAAAAATAATGCAGAAGGGACTCTGATGCTAGAAAAATCATTAAAGTACCTCAAATCACAAAATAATCACTTTTGTAACATTTTAACTAGAGATATGCCACAAAACTCAAAACTCACGGGGGGTGGTGGGGTGTCTAGGAATTTTTTACTGCCTGTGTTTCAGTAAGTTCATGTGATTCTGAATGAAAGCCAATTTTAAAACAGAGGAGTTTATAACAGTGTCCTTAGACTCCTTGAGAGTCAGACAAGCTCCTGCACATTGCTGCTTTGCAGATCTGTCTCTTTGTCATGACACAGGAGTACCCATCCTACTCCTCCTCACTGGTGATGAGCTCTCAGTTCAGCCTCTGAGGCATGTTCTAGTGCCCTGCAGTGTGGAAGGAATACCTTGCTTTTAGCCAGTTAGCCACTTTTTTCATCATGGATTCAAGTTCAGGTTTAGAGATAATACCTTGAAAAGTATTTATCTTCAATATCCAAGCTGAAAAGCACAGCTACAACCTTTTTTTTTTTTTTTTTTTCAATAATGGACATAAACAAAAAAATGGAAGAACTCTTTCTGTATTTGTAAACACTTGTATTTACACTGGATTAAGCCTGGATAGCGTCCCAGATAAACACCCTGCTAACTTGCTGTTGATGCTGTCCTGAAATGCCTCTTTATAGGGATTTTATCTTTGTGCGTTATCTTCGTATAGAAGAGGTATATCTCAGTGTAATACGCAAGCCTTAATAGCTTGCTTTCTTTCTAGTATCCTTTAGGACATGTGAGAAGCAGTCCTTC
Organism: Ibidorhyncha struthersii; assembly: GCA_013398815.1. Lineage (NCBI taxonomy): Eukaryota > Metazoa > Chordata > Aves > Charadriiformes > Charadriidae > Ibidorhyncha > Ibidorhyncha struthersii. The sequence goes on from VZSZ01009112.1 coordinate 53,343, forward strand.
CTCTTGAAACATATTTGATTTGAATTTATTCAGGAGATAGCACTCCTCAGTCTTAGCACTCCTCTACCTACCTTAAGCAGTATTTCATTCCTTTGAAGCTGCAATCGTCTATTTGTAAGACATCACTGGTACTTGATGGTTTGTCAAGGAATTCTTCCCACACAGCTGGCTGATCCCTTCCCGCCTCCTTCTCTACTCTGTACTTTTCCATCTTTTAAGATGAAGTGCCCTCCTAACTGACCTTTTTATTTTGTATCAATCTATGTGTTATCAAATATACTTGATGAAAACATCTAATTAGGATAAGTATACATCTTTTCACTGAGGTCCAATATAGTAACAATCAACTACTTCAAGCAACAACATAGCTGGAGTTAAGAATCCCTGAAGCCTCTATTTTTTCTAAGGGTTACAATAAAGCAGTTTTAAAAGACTGCTGTTTGAGGTAATCTTTTGCTTTGGGGAAGCATGCTGTTTCAGGTAACGAAGCAAAACCTTTCTTCATATCCTTTCATGGTGAATGTGGGCAGAGTCCTAGTCACAGAAATTCCAGTGTTCCCTTAGACAAACAGAAACACAGTGATAAAATACACTGTTTCCACTCCTTAACCTCTGTTCTTATCCTAACAACATTCATGAGGTACAAGTAAAGGGAAAATTTGCATTAACGTGCATTACAGTGTTGATTTAGAGTGGCTAAACTTCTTCTGTAAACTGTCATACCACTTGATGCAAAATGGATGCAGGGTTTTTTTTCTCTTCTTTTTCAAATTCAGTATCTTACATGGAAGCTACAGTATGTATTTTTAATTCAGAAAGTGTCTTTTTGAAGTCCTGATTGTATTTCTCTTTTATCTCTTTTTATATTATTTTGTCTGATTTTTCTATTTAAAATGTAAGTCAAAGTGATGCTGTCTACATATTCTGTAGTTCTACGTGCTTCCTGTCCATTCTTATAGCCGTCTTTTCTGCTATGTTGATGAAGATTTTTTTTCTTTACCTGTCCATGCTTCTGTGCTTTTAATCCGTGGATGTGTCTGGTTCATTCTCTTCTATCTTAAAAAATGCCGTTCTTGCCCTAATGCTACCATATACAGTAGGACTCCTGTAAGTGTTTTTCCTTTGCTGGATATAGGTCTTTTTTTGCTTATACTCTCTATTTTCTGTTCTTTAACTGGTTCTATTCAGTGTTTCTGTTCCAGCTTGGTTGCCTGCTGCTTTTAGCCTAAGTAGTCCATCACACAGGACTTTTAATAAAAACTTTTCCACAAATGATGTAAACAGTGTTCTGTATACAGCCATTTCATATTTTGATGGTCACCCCTTCAGCAGTAGAGGATAAAAACTTTTGTTGGCTATATCTGTCTTCATGATCTAGATTTCAAACTGAGGCTACTGGGGCTACTTTTTCCACAAAAAAAATTTAGCTTTTAATTTTTTTCATACCATCTGTACAAACCTTTCCTTTTGGTTTAGTACCCAGGCTAAAATGTACAGTGTGGCTTAACTTTTTTATGCTTATTAAATATCTAAAATATAACTGTCTTAAAAAAATAATTTTAATTGTACAATCTTTCTCCTTAAATCAGTAGCTTTGCGTCAGTAACCTTGAACTTAGCTTGAGTAGTTATCACTGCCAATGGGCAATGTTGTACTGCCATTATTAAATGAAAAAGTAATTTATTTAATAGGAAATGGTTCAGAACAAATACCCAATGGGTTGAGATCTATAGCTCTGCTGTTGAAAGTTACTCTATTGAAAATGTGACGTGCCTCTGAGCACCAAAGTTTTGGTCATCTTTTGCTGCTTCCTATAATGAGGAATTTTGTCACTCAGGTTCATGCGTCACTTCCACTGAAACGAAACAATAAAGGTAAATGTAGATAAAGGTATATGAGATTCTACACCTTTAATTCACTAAAACCTTGTATCACCAATTATTAACACCTCAGTTGATAATATGATTTGGTTAGTGTAGAGCTGTGAAATATAGACTGAAGATGCAAATTTGTTACAGAGAAGATAATGTGGGGATAGTTATTAAAAAGTCAGAGTAGATTTGCTATAAATAGGCACACTTAACTCAAAAGTAGAAGTTGTCCGAAAGCTGTGTTCTAGCAGAAGATACTGTTCCACTCACAAAGTACAAGATCCAGACTTACATTAACACAAAGCTGGAGGGAAATTAATGGAATAACAACCCTGTCAAAAGCCTGAATTGCAGTAGACTTACATAGCCGCCGTTTCATTTGTGTAAAGGAACTATCAGGAATGAGTATGTGTTCAAAAGAGCAGCTGGCCGAGCAGAAACTATTCATTTGGAGTCTGCCTGGGGGAGTTCTCAGATGGAAAATCCTGGAGGCAAAAACAATTTAATAACTACCTTCCTCCCTTATAAAAAAATGCTGTCTTTAAGTGTGGGTAACTGTACCTATTACGTGCCTTACCTTTCATGACATTTTCAACAGATAAACTATCATAGGCTATGAGTAGTGGGAGGATTTAAAGAGTAGAGAATGTGTGCAAGCACGTGGGTTGCCTAAATTCAGATGTGAGAGCAGCCTGGGCTCGTTCACCAAAAAGGAGCTTTTATCAGGTTTGAAGCAACCAGCGCTGCCAAATTTGCTGAAATAGAAAACAATTAACATGGACTGTGATGTCTCTGCAAAAAGATCAGAAAAGGAAATAGCTAGATGCGAGGTCCAAGGAAATAACTGTTTTTCTACTGGAAAAGGTTTGATTTTATGGAAATAAAATAATGTCGACATTCGACACTAAGAAGATACAGTTGCTTTTGAACATATTCTTCGTTAACTGTGACTTGTTTGATTATGCTTCCCTTGTGACTGACTAAGATAATAAGGAAGTTTCTCAATGAAAAGTGAAAGTGATGACATAAAGTGGCTTAACATAAATGATAACAATAGTTGTAATCAAGATAAGAGAACATACTCTGGCCAGTGCCTTTTCTCAAAGCAAACCAGATAATTATTTAAATCCAGCTAAAGAACTGTCTAAACGAACAAATGAGTGAATGAAATGAGTATTTAAGCAAATGCAAAACGTTTTATTGTCCAGTTCTAAGCGATGCAGATATCTGGGAGTAGGCTTGTCTTCAGTACCTTGTGTTGGAAATTTTTTCTTGGTTCCTTGGAGAAGAGATCTCTGTCAGTATGATGGATTTTTTAATGCTGTGTGAAGTAGTTTGTTCTCCTGCTCCTTTCTCTTTGGATTGCCCTTGAATTTAAGGTTGTTAAAATGAATGTCCATGTTTTGCCAGCATCTTTGGCTGAACGAGTAAGGAATGTTTTGTCCATCTTAATAAACAAAGGACACATTGGGTTTGGAGAGAACAGGCAAATTGCCAGTGTCTAGAAGTTACTGATGTTAGTCTGTGTGTTCTTCCTCAACTGTCCCCTTTTATTATGTTAGCCCATTAGGCTCTGTGAAAGATTTCCTAAGGTTAAATTACTTATTTGTGAAAACAATGTCAAATAGATTGTTTGGGCAACTATATTAGTGATTTAAAACCAAAATGTGGCCATCAGCATAATCAGTTTGGAACAGAAGGTGCAGCAAAGATGTCTCTTTTTCCTCCTCCCACATTTACCTTGTTTGACTTGCTAATTTAATCACTAGTGCTGAAGCTAAGGCTCAGATTGTCAGTGGAAGAGGTGAGTGTCTCCCACTGATACTGTTAGTTAAAATTTCTCTCTGATTTGAAAGTAAATCATGAAGAAGAAGAAAAAAACCCAACATAAATGGTTGGGGGGACTTGGTAAAGTCATTTTCCAGTGAGGCAGGAAGATGGTTAGACTCATCAGGTGTATGGTTTTAATGAAGAGCTGCTGCAGTAAGAGCCCCTGTGACAAAGTTCTTGTCTTCACTCACTAAAGAGGGGTATTTTGCCACTAGTTCATGCATGGCTTTGTAACATGCATAATTATCTCAAGATAAAAGCATATGCCAGTTTTATTACTGTGGCATCCTTCGCACTTGGCTTATGGTTGACCGTCTTTAAATTGAGTTGCAGTAAAATTGATTTGTCTTGTGTTCCCTACAGGTTTCCTCTAGGAAAAAAAGATTTTGAAGAGTGAAAACAAGGCTTTGGATGACTGTAGGCAACAGACACTGTTGCACAGCACTGCCTGAACTGAGATATCCACATTAAATTTTTTCTTACTTACTTTGTTGCCAATTCAGAGATGAAAATCATGTATCACTTGGCTGGAGTCATCTGGTAATAAAGATAATAAAGCTGTGAAGTGGTTCTGAATTCCTAACATGGACTTGGATTGATTTTGTTATTCATCAGTGTAGGAAGGACTATTGAAATCACTGTCATTGACTGTACTTATAAATATGATTTTTGTCAGTAAAGGGAGGTACATGCATGTTGGGAAGTGAATTACTTTCATTCAGAGAAATCACATTTTGCCTTAAAATACAAGAATTGATAACCCATAATAGGATTGATAACCCGCAATCCTCCTTTACTGTTCATAAGTGCAAAGCTTATTGTTAGTTACTGAATTATTATATGTTTAGAACTTCTATTTGATTCTAGTACTTTCTTAGGACTCAAACGGAGGTCATTTGTTAAACTTATTGGTCAGTATTTCTGATAAAGGCAGATATGCAAAGTATATTAAAGTCTTAAGGAGCTGGTGTAGAAAGAGAAGCCTGTGAACTTTCAACATTTTTCATTCCAAGTCTTCTCAAAATACTCTCTTTTGGGAATCTCTCTGGAATTTTCTTTTTCAGAGTTGAATATGAAAACTATATACATTTGAAGCATTTGACAGCCTATGCTGACCCTGTATCTAGAGCCTGCCTACTGTGCAAGCTCAGTGAACCTCCATATACTTGATACAAACTTAATTTCTTAGTGCTTTTTTTCAAGGATTAACGGATATGCAATCAAACTTACTAATGTATAATTTAGATCAGTTAGCATACTGTATGTATGAAATAATGAATAGACTTTTCTTATTCATACTGTGAATGATATACATTTCCCTGTTGCTCATCCTGCCACTAATTCCAAAATTTCATGCTAGGAAGTGAATTTTAATTATACAATAACTCTTAAGATGGCAGTCATGTTACTGGTGTCCTAGGTTTTGCTTTCTCTCTTCTCTTCCCTTCCCTCTCTCTATTAAAAAAAACCCAAACCCAAACAGGAAAATTATATGAGACAATATAGTTTATATCAAAATTTATATGATTTTTATGTGCAAGTTGCTAGCTCACTTCTCTGCTTATTTATTCCATCTATTAATTTGATTAGTAAAAATTGAAATAATACATCTTGCTGATCAACTTTGCTGACATGCTTGGCTTCATTGTTTCACTGTCACTCCTACTAATTTTTATTTCAAATCATTATCTAAACTGTTTAATAAGGGTGAATCTTGTCCTTTTGTTGTACCTAAATGGTACTCTTCACGTAAAATATCATAGCTCCTGCAAGCTTTAAAGGTAGAAACAAAGCCAAATAATGTTCTTCAACTTTCAGAGGAAACATCTCGAATTAACCACAGACCAGCAGGGTCTTTATTTTCCTCCAGCACAGATTCACCAGTTACATTATACTATCCCGTTATGCCTTGGCTGCATTGCAAACTGGATGATCTCTGAGATTTCACCAGATCAACACACTTCAGTTTTCCGTGTGAATGTGTAATTTGGTGGTTGCCAGATGGATTTTCCTTCTGGTAAAGGAACCAAGGGAGACAGGCCTCAGCCCTGTGTTGCAGACACCCGGGGAGCACACAGTCCTGGTGGGAGACGGCATCCAAGTGCTTTCATTTAACAAATGCTATGGCCTTGTTGTTCATGGGTGGTCCTACAGACTTCCATTCTGGTAAACACTGCTTTAAAGGCAAATTGCTGCCACATTTTTTGTTATCAGTGTTTGTAGAACAAGCTCTACTAGCAAAGCCTTGAGTTGTCAGGCCCATTGACACCTTGGTAGCTCCATAATTGCTCTTTGTTGCATCGAAAGCTTTGCCTTTCTCGCCTTCATTGATGAATTCTGTATTTTTTGTTCTACTGCTCTGTCTCCGCCTGTGTTTCTTCTTGCTTTCTCAGTAAAGAAGCAGGAGTTGCTGACCAACTTCAAGAACATCCTTCACATGAAGCTTCGTTGTGATCATTTTAACCTGTGCCACTGATTCTTACTGTCTTTTGAAACAATTTTCATTCCTGCCTGAACACAGAGTTGCACAAAGGATCCTCAAAAATGTAATAACTAAACAAACCAGAATGAAGTTCCATGTAACCCTATTTTTTTCAGTAACCCAGAATCAGTACCATTTATTCATATTACTGTATCCTGATAGAGTAATATGATGCTTTAAGGCTTCGCAAAGCAGGGAGAAAGAAACAGTCTTCTAATTCTCAATACCTCTTGCAGCACATCAGTGACATAAACTGATGAGAGAGTTGTTTGCAAAACTTCTTGATTCTATTTTTTCAAATTTACTAGCTCTCTTCATTTTGCTTTCAGCTTTCTCCACTTCGCTGCTTCATGCAGCAATATTCATTTGACTTAATTTGGACAGATATAATCTGGATACTACTGCCAGTGAGCCCTGAAAATTCCGTATTTTCTAATACAATGTTGCAAATACGGCAGTTCTGACTACCTTACTCTCTAAGGACCTAGATGAGCTTTGCTTTCTGTCACAAGTCAAGTGTGTGGTTTTTGTGTCTGACCAGCTTGGTCTTCTTACACTTGCTCATATATTTTCCAAATCTTATTTCTCTCCTTGTCTTGTGTTTGAGTTTCATTGTTCGGAGGAGGGCTTGTTACCATGAGACTTGATTTTGTGTTTTCTGATGGCATTTGTTGTAGTGATTTGTACATGTTGATCATACTTGAGGGAAAGTATCTGCCTGCTCTGTAAGTATATTAAAAGCTTACTACTTGAGAGAAGCTTTTCCAGAGCTATGGGTTTGTGAACTTTTAGAATAATAGTTGTTTTGCATTCTTAGATGATTGCATTTGGCCAATCCTGTAGCTCATGAGAAACCCATTATCCAGCGTGGTCTTGCTACAGATTAGTCTTCAAAGCTTGGTTGATGAAAAAAAATGTACTGATTTTGTCAGGATTTCAACAAACTCGTGTATCATTATCTCTCATAAACATTGGTGACTGCCTAATCAGATTCTTGTCGTATTTCCCCAAAGAAAAACATTTTACATACAGCTTTCCTTTTGGAGAAAATTCATCAGACAGATAACTCTTTTGAAGGGAACTTTGTCACCAATTCTGTTAGAAAATGAATCAGAAATGTAATTTACTCCCTCAAGCTGATGGGATTGTAAGAATGTAACTTTCCATTTTTGACTTTCAATATTCATTGCACCCAACAGATTTCTAAAAGTACTTATTCATTTCTCCTCTTAGAGAGTGAATCAGAGAGGTAATGCAAATTCTATTTACTCTTTCCCTTTCTAAACATTTTAGTTTTCAACTTTTATGTTTTCAGAGATTGCTGCTTAATGTTCTCTTAGGATTTTAGTAATTTGTTGTTCCTTTCGTTATGGGCACTCTGACCCCTATTTTGTCTGAGTACAATTGGACTTACCAGAGATGGCTACCATGTATTTCTTGGCCCTTTTGTCTTTCAGAAGGCAAAGGCAATAGCAGTTCTTCTGCTTCAGAAAACTAGCAAATAGCTTTACTACAAAAACTGCAAGGAATTGGCCACTATTTTCACCTTTTGACATTTGGAGGCTGTGAGCATGTATTTTCTTCAGTACAGCATCACCCAGCTGGTTATCCATGGCTTCTTAATAGTGAATTGGGGTGTGTGGGTGTGTGTGTGTGGTGGAGTGTGGAAGGAAGGGGGTTCTCTTTTCCTTACTTTCTGCTTGTTTTAGGTTTAGCACCATACCAGTTGTACTACTGTGAGAGGACAAACAAAAGCACATAGAAAGATAAGGAGCTAATTTCCCATGTCAAAAGGATAAAAGTCTCAAGAATCTGCAATTCCTACATGTCTCCTGAAAACTGAGGGTTGCAGAGGGGTGAGAAAGGCAAGTTTTTAGTGGCAGGGGTACAGCTGCAGTGTAACTCCGCAATTAGCAGGTCTGATTTGCTGCCCCAGCTGCAGCTGGGGCTGCCCAAGCAGGAGCATTGCTTGTAGCTGGCCACACTGGAAGGGCAGAAATGAAAGAACAAGGGTGACTGAAGATGTGTGGTGAATTCAGGGAGGAGTCTTTTGATGCAGTGAGGGGTGGATGTAGAACATAATATTATAAAAGACAAAGCTGAACTTACATTTTTTGGAGAATCTTTTCAGTTGAGGTAAGCTTAATGAGTGTTGTGTTTGTAGGTATTTTTCTCATAGGTATGGCTTTATGCTTTGACTTTTTTGAGTAAGTGAGTAAGGAGCTTTTTTTTTCCCCCCTCTTTTTTTCAAGATGCTTATATGAATTTTAATTTCAACTTAGCTACATGGCCCATTTGTGAGTCACCTGGATGTTTTGCTGTTAAAGTCTAGCTGAAGGTCAGCTTCCTTCAGAATTTATGTGTTGGTGTTTTTATCTCCTGTGAAGATATATTAGTGCATATTATAAATACTTCCTGTCTTACTGTTGTTTTTATTAAGATTGTAGTGGTGCTTATACACTGCAGTTCAATAGACAACAGAGTCAGGATCTATCCTGAATAAAATCCTAGTAAGGTTCAGTCCTTGCTTCAAAGAGTTTATAATCTAGTTCTGGTTTAATACTAGTGTCCTGCCTTTGTGGAGGATTTTTTTTCTTGGTTGCTTAATAACTGGGAGCCAACCTTTTTTTTATGTGAAAGGCTGAATTTCAGAAGCAATTGCTTTGGCTAGTAGACTGTGTGAAGTTCAGGTAGAAGTAGTTGATATACAAGGAGGCAACGCCTCTCCTTCTGAAGTTCCTGAAATGATGTTAATATCCCTCTTTAATTGGTGCCCTCTGACATTTTTGCCTGTGTACTTTGCTTTTCCTAGCTAGGGTCTTTCCCTTAACTATTGCCAAAAGGCTTTTAGCTGGAGTAAAGCTTCAGCAAAATCATTCTAGCTCTCTTTATGCTATTTATATTTCTCTCTTCAGCAGAGATAACCATGTTCAGTTCCTGCAGCTCTGTACTCCACCTTATCCTACCTTTTGATTTTGAAACTGAAATAAGTTTTGGTGTTGCCTTTTAAGCCATACTGCAGTACCAGTTCTTCCGTATCAATTCCTCATCTTTCTGCTCAACAACACTGGTAGAATGTAATATACAAAAAAAAGCTTTGTAAAAGCACCTATGTACACCTCTCACCCCTCAAAAATCTTGCTCCAGATGCCCACTTCTGTATTGTGAATGGGTACATTATGACAATCCATTACTACAATGTACTCTTTAAAGGTGTTTGCCTTTTTGGAGGGAAGGGATAGAAATGCTAAATTTTTGTGTGTGGAACACTTGAGATGGAGGTGTGTTGTCAGTGCACTTGCAGGTGTTGGATCCCCGTTAAGGCTCATCTGAAGCAACTCTTTGGAGCAGGAGGGGTTCATAGCATAACTTCTTAACAAAAATCCTCAGTGCTATGGTGCGTAGGCAAGAGAGCAGCTGTAGGCCTGTCTTTCTTTAATGCTCTTACAGTAACTGCGCTGCAAGTTTTTGTGGATGCATGACTGTGTTTCACTAATGTGAAAATGCAACCTGCAAGTGTTCATTTATGTAAATGGACCTCACAGGAGGCAAGGTAGCTTGGCAGACATGGAAGAAGACCAGGTCTCTGCCTTCTCCGATCCCTGCTTTAACTCTAGAGGTCTCTGTGTCTCTATTCTTTCATCTGCCATACAAGGCTGAGGTGCTTATTGGGAATAGGTGGCATACTGTATTCATGTACCAGGAAGAATGCTAAGATAAATCTTTCATACCTGAATGAAAAATAAAATCTAATATTTTTAACTATTTATTTATGAAGCAAAGCATTAATGAAATTGGATTCATCAGAACACTTCATTTATGTTCTTTTGTTTTCTGAAAGCTTTCTGAACTTTAGAATATTTGCACAATTTTAACATGCCAAAATAGCAAATGTTTTTTTTGTTGTGTTGTTTGTTTTTTTTAATCCCATAACAATGACTTCCCACCATCCTTAGGAAGCCCAGGTTGGGGAATTAGGCAAATCAGTCTTGTTTTGTAAACAGTTTGTTTCCATGAGCTGATTCTTTGTGAAAAAGTGATGAATTGCTAAAGCAGTGTAACTGCTGAGTGTTTTCCTTCTTTGCAAAGACCTTTGAGATCTACTGATTAAAAAGTTCTGACAGAGGTGATGATATAGTTATTTGTCATGGTCGCAACTGAAAAATAATGCATAGGAATTCATGTAGAAATTATTAATGTATTGCTATAACACTTGGATAGCTCAAGTGAATAAGTAATAGGTGGATAATTGACAGAAAGTGATGCAAGTAATCTAAATCTCATTCTAGTCTTGACATCTGTCAGTAGAGATGTTTAAAAAGTGGAATTTATGACCTGTGGGAAATTCGAATAGTTGAGCTACAAAGCATATTAAAGTCCTATAAAGGATGAAAAGGCAAAGCAATGAATATTTTCACATGGTGAAAAGTTTCCAGAAATATGTAACTAAAAACTAGGAGCAAAAACTCTTTGCATTTTAAATGTTATAAATATTTCAGTGATTCTGGATATTAACATAATTTTCAATATTGGAAACAGCATTTCCAAATTAAAATTATTCTTTATGTTCTTCTGACTTAATTTTTTGAGAATCAACCTAAATAAGCAGGTTTGAATTGAATAATATTTTCTGAAAGTAACTTTTTTGGTTAAGATTTTTTGTTGTCCTGTTTCTATCCTTATTTTAGCATGTACAATATCAGTTGTAGTTCCTTCTGATAATGTCCTGATCATTATATGATATGTTTCTGTGTAAAACTTGAAGACATTAAAAAAAAAAAAAAAAACAAACCCAAACCCTCTCCCTAAAAAATTGTGGAGGAGTAAGATGACATTAGTTATCTCTGTCTGTATCTGGGCTTTTCTTACAGTTCCACTAGGGGTCTTGGGTTCTTTGAAGTCTTACTTGTTTTTTTGTGTCCTTGTGGATGGCTTGAAAAACAGGTATAGCTTCAGTTTATAATTTAGTCTGTAGTGGTTTATATAGGAAGTGTGAGGCTGTCTCTTTTCTCCCTCAGGCTTAATTTCTGAATTGGTTAGGCTATATTAGGACTCTTCCTGTAAGACTGTGAAAATGATCCACAGTACTTTTTGTGCTGATGTTCCTATATTGGAAAAAAGGTGCTAGTTACAGATCAGGTCTCGATGTGTTTTGTGCGGTACTAGAAAGACTATTATTGATATCCTAGTGTTTACAAACTAAAGAGAAGACAAAAAGGTGGTAAGAAGAGCACACACACAAAAAGCTCAAAGTCAGAAATAAGTCAGCAAGATGAGATGTGTTTATAACCAGACACATGAAGCTGTGCATCTGGATATGAGGATTTAGCAGTTAAAGCTGAAACAATGTCCAGATTCATGTTCCTGAGTGATATAAAGGCTGACGATAGGGACTGTGCAAAAAAATAGAAGAGAAGGTGTGGATTTACTTTAAAATTAGTAGGAGTCAATATATAGAAGATGGGAAGATACCTGAACCCCAATGTATTTATTCATATGGGTGCTCCTAAGCAATGAGGTTGTGCGCAAACCATAGGAAGAGGAGGCTGTCTTGAATGTAACTTTGATTAGTTATGTTCTTAATTAAACCATAAAATGCAAATATTCCCACAGCATCAAGCATTTCATTCATGTTCAGAGAGCTTGAAGTGGAATAGAATAGCATTTCTGTTTTAACAATATTAAATTATATACAGTGCTAGCAGTACATCCTATACCAGTATTTATTTCTGGGTTCACTTTCATTAATCTCTTGCACATTTTCTAGCTTAGCAATTCCTCTGATATTTTAGAAGAGAAGACTATATTTTGGTAAAGGACCATGCTATATCCAGTCATGCCGACATACATTTCAGTTTGTCCATCTCTTCTTTATTTCATAAGAAAGAATAAGATTTAAAAATAAAGTATACTGAAGTTGGGAAATGTATGTTCACCTGAAATGTAATTCAGTACCTTCTGTATATTGCACAATATTTAACTCAAAAGCTGGTTTTTGTTGTTAATTTTAGATTTAAATATATAACAAATCTCAGACTGAAGTTCTCTTACTATATGTTACAGTAACATTTTGCATTTCAGTGAATAAATACTACTTATGTTGATATTGGGGAAAAAAGTACTTATTTCTTTTATTTGAAATGTGAGTAACATGTATGACTTCTATGCATGCACCCTAAATAGGATTTGGCAGACTTTCTTGAGGTTAAAAGAAAATCATAAAGAAGGTGGGGGGAACCTTCAAAACTGTTTAAATTTTGAATACTTGTAACATTCAAGGCGACTCTATATTGAGTACTGTGAAGCATTTACTCTTTAACACGCTTGGTTTCTCAGTATTACTGTTTATAAATATCCCTTCCACAAAACTACTCTTGCTTTCTTTTTATCAAATGTCAGATGAGACCTATGGAACAATCCAAGTGTGAGTATTTTATTTTCCAGCTGCATTAAGCCAAGAAGAAACGTATAGATTGGAAAAACAATTCAAGAGAAATGTTAGTGTACAAAGCAGAAGTCAAAATAGTTAATTTGTTTGCTGTAAAACTAGTAGAATACATCTTCCTGGCTGAAAATAAATATGGTAAGTGGGATCCAACTTTAAAAAGAAGATACCTTGAATAGGGACCAGTCTCTCTAAATATAGAAAATGCAGCTTAATGCTATAGATTTATTTCTTGTTTAAAGGCTTCCCTAAGAATAGGGTTTTAAAGAGAAAGACTCAAACTTCAAACTATGTTGTCCAATTCAGCAAATGTTCATGGCCAGAAAAAGCATGGCATAAAGACTTAATTTTGAAAATACAGGTATGTTTTGCTTTCATATGTTCTAAATGTATTTTACAGTATATATAATTTAAAAGTGATCTAGATTCCAGAAAGTGAAAGGAAAAATATGAAATATTTTAATCCACCATTCATTTCAGGGTGAGTGGAATATTCTTGTGTCACTTGACAAGTTTGTGTGTGGGTGGTTTTTTTATTATTTTATTTTGCTAACAAGCAGATAAAAAAAAATTATTTTACTTCAATCCTGTTTTTTTTGCTCACGTAGTCACTAAGCGACAGACTAATTATTTGGCTGTGGGGTGCATTGCCATAATAGTCAGAGAAGACTGGGCTTGTTAGTAAAATAGGCAATAGCTTATGTACCCCCTGAAGGAACTCTTGAAGAAATTACCTAAAAGCTCCACAGACTTGCTGGTCTACAATTTGACATTTGGTCCATTTTAAGGATGTTTCTATCAAGACTTAACAAGTCCAATATGAATAGCAGATGTGGGGCAATTTTTTTGTGCTACTGAAGTTATGACAAAATTTGCATTTACTTCATTGGGATGTGAATGTGTTATTTCATGTAGAATTTTAGAGAACTGCATCTTATTACAGTACTGTGATAATTTGTATTTCAAATAAACATCAACAGATGAATTTAATATCAGACTAATAACAAAACAAATCAGTCCCTAGATGTTTCTGGTAATTAAAATTGGCTCAGTATTCAGTTGAAAAATGAGTCTTTCCAGTCAGTAGTTTAAATTTTTTTGCTGACAAACATACGCTCAGTATTGGTGAGTATATCCCCATGCAGTAGAAAGTGCTCAGTAATTTATCTGGCATTTAGCACATACTAGGAGTTAAACTCCTGTACTGTGTATCAATTACCTCATCTTCATATATCAAGCACTACATAGTAAGCTGTTTAAGTAATGTGAAAAAGCAGATGACGTGGCATAGAAGGGCCAATTGGTGACCGTGCCAATATGATGCCATGCACCATTCTTACTGCAGAGTGCAAAGTTGCTAAGACCACCAAATAAGCCCTATTAAAAATATTTGACATAGATTTTGTGTGGTTTTCCGGACCCACTCTCAACACTGCTCAAAAGGAAGGGGAAAAGATGATCTTGAGAAGAAAGTCCACATTGGACCCTGCTTCTACTATGCATGTTCGTGTTGCTGTTCCAATGGAGTCAGCTTGGATTCGTTTCCAAGAAGAAGACACGGTGGTGTTTGGGGTGTTCTTTTGTGTTGGTGGGGTTTTTTTTCTTCCCCCCAAATATGCTGTATAGGAAACTTGTCTACACAGTTTTGTAGTATTTTACTGCAGAATTACACCAGTAGTGTTTCCAAGTATTGTAACTTACTCCATGTTGGACTTCAATATTGCTTATTAGGCATTCTGAATATGAAAACTAATTTAGAACTGGATCCCAAAAGGCAACTAGTTTTAAAATTGGCTTGTTGCATTTCTGTGTTTGTATTGGAGTGAACTGCAAGAGCTAAAGCTTCTCTGTCCACGACCGAAATAAAAATGGCACTTGTTTGTCAGCCGCAGCAATTCAGTGCGGGATGTAAATGTTCCTGATGTGCATTTTGGTGGTCTCTTACCACCTCTTGAAGAGCTTTGGCATTGTCTATCTCTCATAACGCTTATATCTGCAAAACCTCACCTGATACAGTTATCCTGTCTAATTATAAGGATTTCATCTCTCCCTTAGTTAATGGTTGTGATGAGGATTTCTGTAGCAGCTGGTAGGCATTAGGCAGCAACCCTTGTTCCATTTCAGTGAGGCTTGCATGCTCTGGTGCCTGTGGCTTTCCTGAAAGTCCAGCCTCTCTTGCTAAGATTACCAGAGGAGGAGACGAAACTGGCAGCAGCAGCATCTGCTGTTCCTCATTAGGACACTACCTGTGAGAACAGATTTGCATGAAAGAAGGCATGCTTATTACATGTTTTAGTATGCTCTGGGTTTGTTACCCTTGCTTGGTAGTGTCGTGGTTTAGGCCAAATCAGCCACTGGGGATGCGGGGGACCCCAGATGGGACCGACAGATGCTCCCCTCTCCCCCTCTTCAAAGAGAGAGGCAGAGGAGGGAAAAAGAGACTTAGGAGTTTAGAAGGAACTAAACTACTTCAATGAGATATTAATAATAAAATACAAGGAAATAATGAAACATATACAACACCGTATCACGCTCCCAAGATGACAATCATGACACCGGCTGGCACTGGGGCAGTCCCAGGCTGGACTCAGTGGCGGATGGGAACTGGATTCCGAATCTGCCTTCAGGATCAGGACCAAAGGCAGACAATTGAAGTGAAGACAGCGAGAGACCATAAAAGAGAGGAAAAAGAGCGAGCGAGAGAAGAGGGCTGACCCTTTGATCCCTCAGCTTTTATACTGAGCATGATGCAGACAGGATGGAATACCTTGTTGGTCAGTTTTGGGTTACCTGGCCTGTCCACTCCTCCCTGCAGGTGTGACCCCACTGCGCTTTTCTGCTTCCGACCCTCCAATGTGGCAAACAACAAAGTTGGTTGGCCTTGGCTGTTAAAGCAATAAGTATAAGCAAGAACCTCTCTGCGTAATATGTCTGGGCATCAACTGTAAACATAGATTTTATCACTCAGAGAGCGAACATTGTCTGCACAATATGCTGTTAATTTCAGTAGTTAGAAGAGGCCCAGCTAAGAAGTAAAGTTACTGAACAAAATTGGTCCTGTTTTACCTCAAACCAGGACAGATAGGCACTAGTTATATAAGCAGGGCTCATTTGGGTCCATCTAGGTAACAAAAGTAGTAACTGGTAATCAGTTGCTTCCTCAACAGGAAATAATATATCATTTCTTCTTTATCCCATATCTTAAAGATTTTAAGTCTGCTGGGAGGACTTTGTGTCTGGCAGCTGCACCTTTGGCTTCAAGAGCTCAGAGATAACATTCAGACTCTCTCGGATTGTGGCCTTACCACTCTCCCTTGGGCTGCAGTACCTTGCGCTGCTGCTACACCACTGTGTTGGTTCTACTGAAGATTTTTATTGTATTAAAAAAATTTAAGCATGGAGAACTTGAGCTGCCATTTATGGATGAGCCATTTAGAGCTTATTGAATTTAAGTAATAAAGGATTCATAGCTTAATAAATTTCCATTTGCCTTACACTTTAAAATATGACATAAAGACAAGCTCGGAAGATGTACTGAACTACTCAAATCAATTGGGATTAAATGTAACAGAGTGATTCATTGATTCAGAATGTCAGTTCCTCACCACCTGATAAACTTTAATTTGCTTTTCTGTTGTTTTGTCTGCAAATGATCAATATTTAGAATATTGATGCAACTGTGCTGCTTAAAAGATACACATTTTCTTAAGGGATTCAAACCTTTTTGTGTAGGTTTTTTTGTCATATTGCCTATTAACCATTTGATTTGGTGCCTAAAATTAGTAGTTAAATATGCATAGTGGTTTCTAAAGATAGCTGAAGAACTTCAGCCCCTTTGGGAGACCGCTGTAGAAAAGAAGTAATAAACTAGGGAAAAGGGGCTCAAAACATCAATCCCTTCTTCCCAGCAAGCCAATATCAAAGCATCCTTCATGTTGTAGGGACCCTTATGAAATAGTGTGTTGGGGTTTGAGATACTGTTGCACAAGGTTCACTTAGAATGGCTCACTTGGGACTTTCTGTCCATTACTTTTCTTCCACTACAGCTGAAAGAACAAATGTTGGCTTAGATATCACAACTGATAGCTGTGTATTTTGGCAACGCCTGTGCCCTCGGTACACCGCAGAATGGCAATCTTGTATGTATAAAGACAACATCAGAATCTTGTTTCAAAGGTTAGCAATAGTGCTATTTGTAGAGAGATCAACAACTTCTTTAAAGAAAAATGTTAAAATAGGAGAAGATTGAGTATAAAAAGTTGAAAGAATGGATATCTTTTCAAGAGAGTTGCATTCACATAATGCAATTTAGGGAGGTTTAAAGCAATATCAAGGATTTCCTGGAGTGGAAAGGAAATTCTGAGGCCAAACACCTGTGTTCTGTTATCACAAATATTCATCTTTCTTGTAGGAAATGTTTTTTAACTCTTTCGTATATCTATTAAATGTACCTCTTTATTTTGTCTTTTTGGATACTATGTGGGTGTTAGCTTTCCAGTTGCCTTTAAAATACAAAATTGGCTTTCTGGCTTGTCACATTCTGTTATAAATTTGTTTCTCCTACATGAGCTAACACATACTTCTGTGTTTCTTCACTTTTTTTTATTAAGGCAAAGCATTTTAGCAATTATGTCAATTAATGTTCAAAAGAGTTTTCAAAAAAATCTAGTAGTAGGAAAACAGCCGACTGTATCATAAAAGGAGAATGGTAATCTGAGAATGAGATTAAATTTGAAGAACTTTCTTTTTAAACACCAGCAATAGCCCTCCTTATATGTCTCATTTGACTTTAAACTTTGATTTTTAAACATTTTACTGTAAAATACTTAAAATGGAAATAGCCTTATAAGGCAGCACTTACTGTTAATACTCCTGAGATGTTTTGGCTCTAAATGCATAAGTACCTTAGTAAAATGAAAACAATCCTGTAGACAGAGTTGGAATTCAATATAAAGAAATAAAATGTTGTATGACTTTGTTGCTTCAGCGCTAATTACACCTGATTTACTAATAGGTACTAGTATACATGTTTCAGGAAAAAGAAAGTTTTTAAATAAAAGTACTATTCAGCAGTAAAGGAATGAAAAATCCTATTTAAATATTTTACCTGCGATTTTCTTCCTGTTAAACTTGTGCAGTGTAAGGAGAGCTTTTCAGTGTTAGATGCCTTAAAGTCAGCATTTTAGCTGTATTTCTTTGGTAAAATAATATTACAAGTTTTTATATCTAACATGTCTGTGAAAAATTATAGTCCTGAATAAAGTCTTTGCCAAAGAGTTTGTTTTTTCCCAAGAAACCGGAAAATTACTCTATTGCTAATAGAAATCATAGGTAGGCATTAAGGAGGAAAAAGTGCCATCTAGAAGTTCTCTTGGATATACTTTTAATTGCACTTCATTTGTTTCATGATACTTGCATTTTTAAGTTTGTCATGATGAAACTTCCAAAAAAAGATGCAATCTTCCAACACACATAACTTTGGAATAGAGTCTCTAACTGGTGTCTCTAACTGCCTTTTCTTGTGTATTTACTGTGCATACTATGTATTTACCACAGCTTTTAGTATAGTCTTATTTCTCCTATACAGTTTGCAAAACACTTGCATAAAGGGAGATTGCTGTAAAAGATAAGATTTTGTTATTGCTGTATGATGTATTGAGGATCAAGATGAATGGACAGAGGGGCGGATTGAACAGTGGCTGGCAGATGGAGCTCAGAGTTGTGGTTAGTGGTGCAGAGTCCAGTTGGAGGTCTGTAACAAGTGTTGTTCCCCAGGGGTCACTACTGGGTCCAGTCCTGTTCAATATATTCATCAATCCCCTGGATGATGGGGTGGAGTGTACCCTCGGAAAGCTTGCTGGTGACACAAAGCTGGGAGGGGTGGCTGACACACTGGAAGGCTGTGCTGCCATTCGGCGTGACCTGGACAGGCTGGAGAATTGGGCAGAGAGAAACCTTATGAAATTCAACAAGGGCAAGTGTAGGGTCCTGCATCTGGGGAGGAAAAACCCCATGCAGCGGTACAGGTTGGGGGCTGACCTGCTGGAGACACACTCTGTGGAAAGGGACCTGGGAGTCCTGGTGGACAACAGGATGGCCATGAGCCAGTAATGTGCCCTGGTCGCCAAGAAGGACTATGGCATCCTGGGGTGGATCAAGAAGAGTGTGGCCAGCAAGTCAAGGGAGGTTATCCTCCTCCTCTCCTCTGCCCTGGTGAGGCCTCATCTGGAGTATTGTGTCCAGTTCTGGGCTCCCTGGTTCAATAAGGACAGGGAACTGCTGGAGAGGGTCCAGCAAAGGACTACTAAGATGATTAGAGGACTGGAGCATCTTGCTGATGAGGAAAGGCTGAGGGACTTGGGTCTTTCTAGCCTGGGGGAGGATCTTATCGATGCTTATAAATGCTCAAAGGGAGGGTGCCAGGTGGATGGAACAGTCTTTTTTTCAGTGGTGCCGGACAAGAGGTGATGGGCACAAGCTTGAACATAGGAAGTTCTATCTAAACACGAGGAGGGACTTCTTTACTTTGAGGGTGGCAGAGCACTGGAACAGGCTGCCCAGAGAGGTTGTGGAGTCTCCCACTCCAGAGACATTCAAAACCCAGCTGGGCACCGTCCTGTGCAACCTGCTGTAGATGAACCTGCTCTGACAGGGGGGGTTGGACTAGGTGATCTCCAGAGGTCCCTTCCAACCCTGACCATTCTGTGAACAGCTGTCCGTGCAGTGGAAGTACATTTCCCCAGTGTGTATGGCAAAGGGGAAAAGTGACACCGAGTGACCTTCAGTATGATTCTCCACTCTTGGTGTAATTTAACTGGGTATGGATAGGAGCTCATATGGATGTTACACAACTGATGACAGAAGGGGAGTATTTTTATTCTTGGTTATCACAAAACGTCAGCTATGAATGTGTTGGTGGTTTGGGGTTTTTTTTGTTTGATGTTGGTTTTTTTTTAATATTAACCAAAGAGAGATAAGCACGGTGTTTGGTTAAGTCCCTAAGATAAGATAATGGAAGCATAGGAGACATCAGTATCAGGATGTTCAGTGGAATAACTTGCAGCTATTTTGGAGTTTGTTAGCTTCTGCAAGAGGGTCATTGTGTGCAAGCTGCATATTAAAAATGGCCTGTAGAATCGTTTGATTTTTAACACTGATAATTGTGCCTGGTAGTTATCTGGGGGAGTGTTTGGACATGTGCAAAACATGTGAGGGACCATTCCAACAATTTGTTAACACTATCTAATAGTTGATATAATACTGTCTAATAGAAACTATTATTAGAAAAATAATAGCTCAATCATGTACCAGTGCCTGGCTGTTTTCCTGGACACTTCTACCTGGAGAATTTACCAGTTTAGTAGCTTTCTTAAATATTGAAATGATTAAACTTTTTTTGAGGAAGCTGATTTTTATTTATTGATTTATGAGGGAAACGTTTCATGGACTTTTCAGTGCAGCAAACAAGTTATAGGCAAACTAGAAGTCCATCTGAAAGAGACCAAGAAAAGGGGTTGAAGCACATGACATACAAGGAGCAGCGAGGGAGTGGGGCTTGTTCAGCCTGGAGAGGAGACTTGGGGGCCCTAATTGCAGCCTTTTCCCAGGTAAGGGGAGGTTGTAGAACAGGAAATAGGCAATGGTCACAACTTGTGACAGCGAAATTTTGATTGGACAAAATTTTTTTCACTATCAAACTCTAGAGCAAGTGCTGAGGGAGGTGGTTAGGTGCACATCCCCAGGGATAAGCTGAGCAAAGCCCCAGGCACCCTCACCTAAATCTGCTGCTGCTCTGCTGGGTAGAAGAGGTGGGAGTAGATAACCTCCGGATGTCCCTTCTAGGTTTGTTGTTTGTTTTGG
>VZSZ01009112.1:73886-115835 GCA_013398815.1 Ibidorhyncha struthersii
CCACTGCTTTTCTGTAGCATGGTGAACTTCATAAGAAGTGGGGAAACTGTTCATCAGTATACTACTGGTGGGTTGTAGAGAGGGCAGATAAGTGTATTATATTAAAAAGCACCATTCGGTGTGATAGGTAACCTGCTTGAGACTCACTGAACTCATGTTTAATAAGGCTTCTTAAGCAAAGTAGGCACATAGTTAGAATAATCTGTAAAACTAGATAGTGTTATATACACTTCATGTTGGACTGAAGGCCTGTATATGTGTGCAGAGCTGGATCCTAGTGCTTTAAACTGTGAAAATTTAAGTAACAAGCAACACACTGTGCAAACTTTTTGTTTTGGGGTATTAATTCTGGATTTTGAGTAAAAAGGTGGTACAACTAGAATCTTAGAATGAGGGAAACGTGTTTCTATAGGTGTGACTGCAGTGCTTTGTTGGCTGTTGCACCAAGTACCACACAGCTTGGTGTCACTGGCAAACTTGCTGAGGGTGCACTCAATCCCACTGTTCATTTCACTGACAAAGATTTTAAACAGCACCGGTCCCAGTACTGACCCCTCAGGAATGCCCCTCATCGCTGGTCTCCGTTTGGACATCAAGCTGTTAACTGTGACTCTGTGTGCGTGGCCATCCAGCCAATTCCTTATTCACTGAGTGGCCCATCCATCAAACCCACGTTTCTACAATTTAGAGACAGTGTCAAATGCTTTTCCCAAGTCCAGGTAGGTGATGTCAGTTTCTCTTCCTTTATCCACCAATGCTGTAACCCCGTTGCAGAAGGCCACCAAATGTGTCAGGCATGATTTGCCATTAGTGAAGCCACGTTGGCTGTCACCAACCACCTCCTTATTTTCCATGTGCCTTAACATGGTTTCCCGGAGGATCTACTCCATGGTCTTGCTGGGCACAGAGGTGAGACTGACTGTCTCGTAGTTCCCCAGGTCTTCCTTTTTTTATTTTTTGTAAAAATGGGTGTTTCCCCTTTGCCAATCAGCAGGAACTTCACTGGACCGCCACGACTTCTCAAATATGATGCATAGTGGCTTAGCAACTTGATCCACCAGTTCTCTTAGGACGTGTGCATGTATCTCTTAAGGTCCCATGGACTTGTGTACCTTCAGGTTCCTCAGGTGGTCTCAAACCTGGTCTTCGCTACAGTGGGTGGTTCCTCATACTCCCAGTCCCTGCCTTTGCTTTCTGTGACTTGGGCAGTGTGGCTAGACCACTTCCTGGTGAAGACGGAGGCAAAAAAGTTGTTGGAGCACCTGAGCCTTCTGTTTCCCAGGTGACCAGGTCTCCTGTTTCCTTCTGGAGAGGACCATATATGTTCACTTCTAAGATGTTACCAGAATAAACCCTTGTTTAGTTCTGAGCAGTAACCATATTCCCTACTGAGGGATACACAAGGCTTCTTTTCAAAGAGCATACACTTCTGAAAAGCACTGCTTTGCTTTTTTTTTTTTTTTTTTTTTTTTNAGGGGATATCCAGGCACTTTTAGCAGGCATGTGACACAGCAGATCTTTGGATTAGAAGTATATCTCACATAGTCATTCCCAGCCCGGGTTATTTCCAACACTAATTCCTATTATGGTTTTCCTTAGAAATTCTTAATATTTACAGTATTTTTGTTTGATGTTACCCTTTCTGCACAGATAAAGAACTATTGGCTTGTAATGGTAATGAAAAGTCTTGAAGTAAGGCTCAACTAACTAAAAGGAAATTATTCTAGATTTATTTCCTAAGGGCCTCCTTTGTACTGTGGATTTGCCTATACTGGGAAATAAGAAATGCAAATGATAGATTTCTTTTACCGTTTTACAATTTGACTGTCATTGTTAAAGATGTATTTTGGTTTTCATTACTCATACAATTTCCATAATCAGAGGAAATTGTTCCAGAATCAGTAACTCCGTCAGTAGCAGCATCTGAAGATGATCACTGGGAAGTACAGACATGTGAAACAGTGCAGGGAAAATCAAACAGCCATTAAGGAATCCTAGTTGTGGCTCATCTTGTCTTCTAGATTCTGTTCAGGAACATTTCTTCTAAATAAAGGAGTGCTGCAGACACTCTGTCATTCTGCAGGGCTGTGGTTTATACCTTGCATTGTAATATAAAACCTATGTTAAATGTACCTTGGAAGCGCTATTTGCGTTTTGCCACTGGAAAGTACCATTTGAATGAAGTAGAAATAAGTAGCTGACGTCTTAAAGTATATTTCTGTTAAAAAAATAACAATATGCACTTTTATTGCAACAAATATACTTACTCCTAATATCAGAGGCTATTTTACTTGCAGCAGTGCTATGGGAGGGGAGAGACAGGCTCTGATCAGCAAGTGAAGTGATTTCAATAAATATACTTTTGAAGTGTAAGGCATAGTTGTGAACTCTATCTCTAGAAAAGATTACAAATAAACATGTTTTTTTTAAAAAAAAAAAACAACAAAAAGGACAGTTTTCTTCAAGGGTCATAATCTTAGTGATGACTCAGTATGAGTACTGAATCTGGAAACTGGGCATGAGCTCACCCTGTTTTTTAAGACAGTAACAGAACTAACAGAAGAATGGGTTTTTATCAAAGGCAGTGATACTTGTGCTGTATGTGATTAAAGACAGAATTGTGGGATGTGTGTCACTTGATGAACACTAGATAACTGTCACTGCATGAAGAAAGTTCTGTTTTGTTTTCTGTTTTTCCACTTCAGTGGTAGAAAAATCAATGGGCCTATCCATTTTTTTTGTCTACTCAGCATGTTACAGCAATCCCAAAGTTCATTTGAATATGGGTTTTCTTTTGTTTTAATTCAGAGCAAAACCTGCAGAATACTGAAAGTAGAAATTTGTCTTATTATCAAATATATTATATTATCAAAGAAGCAAGAGTTTAGTTTGCAGTGGAAAATCAAACCTCTTCACTTGAGCCAATTCCTCTTGATTTTTGAGTTGAGCTTCGCATCCCTTTTGAGAATGTCACTCTTCCAGGCACTTCTCTGTGAGTATGAATATTAGCTTATGCTAATATGCAAATCCAACACACTGATGTTATTGTGCATAAAATTATGAAAATGCATACCATTTTGAAAAATGGTATGCCCTCAAAAGTAATGGTTTGTTTAAATCACATGCTGTACATCTTCATGTTAACTGCTGCCACGGCAGTTCCATCAGTGTCCTATCAAGTCTGTTCTCCTTTTCTAACAAAATATTTCAATTTCTCTGTAGAGGCCAGAATCTACTAAACCTCATCTGCTTCTCTTACCCAGTTTATTTAGCCTGTAGATGTGTAGAATTTAATTATAAAATTAGACTAGAATATGAGACAAAACTTTGATAATATTATCAAATGTTAATAATAAAATTAAATTTACAATATCTTAACATAAATATTTTATCCTCTGTGTTGCATAACTTGCTGAATTAAGGAAGTCATTAGTGTCAGGTTATGAATACAGATGAAACATCCAATTCTGTAAAAGGTTTTATTAATCAGTAAGAGACATTCCAAATTAATTGAATTGTTAGATCATAGGATATTAGCCAGCTCTACAAAGCAGCCTTATCCTTGCGGTTGTGAGAAATGCAGAATATTCTTCACCAAGGCTAATAAAATAGGATCAACAGTTTGAATTGGAAATAAATTAATGTAAGGAAAAAGACTAATTAATCTTTCCTTTCTTCAAAAAATAAAGGGAGAACAGACTTTCAGAAATGAAAGGCAAACTGAGATGGTATTGGCTTTGAGATTGTAGTGTCTCTTTATTTTGGGGAGAGACATGCATGCTGTAACAGGAAACTTATGTAGACAGACAATATCTGTAGGTGCAGAAGCACATGTATACCTACAGTGATTAAATCTAGGTACTGAATTTGGAACAGTTCTTGTCCTCACATTGATTTGTTCATTTTTGTAATATCCATGTTTAAGAAAGATTGAATTCTATTAGATATTTGTTAATCTAAAATTCTGAAATATTCTAAGATTTCTTTGAAAAGCTCAACTGAATATATCACTGCTTGGATTTTTCTCACTTTCCTATTACTATTCTACTTGTCATTTTCTATCTGATTGTGTAGGTTTATGGCCAAAATTATACATCTCTATACTTACAAACTGATGAACTGAAGCATTCTGGTTTTAGTAAAAGGAAAGCTAGAGCACAAAGAGGTTAAATATATTGCCTCGTTGTTCCAGAGAAATTTGCCAGCACAAGCAGTATTAGCTGTATTTCCTAAACAGCTCTTCAATCCCAAGTGATTCTTCCAGCTTTCAATAGATTGCTGTTTTCCTGTTGCCACATCACCTAAGTAGGGAACGAGAGGATGTGACACAGAATCTGTCTTTTCGTACAATGCTTTTGAATTTCTGCTGTTTGAAACCCTCGTGTCAGAAGACATCATGGGTGCACTCCATCATTCTCTCCCAGTTTTACAAAACTTGAGCAAATACATCTTTTTATATTAAACTAATGAAAAGGCTTACACTATAAGAGTGGCATGAGAACTAACATTTGTATGCTTCTTGGATTTCAAACATTTCTTGCAACTGCTAATTATAACCTTTATATTATTGGAATAAGGAGTATAACATAACTTGAATGAAAAAAAGTGTAGGTTAAAATCCTGGTAAAGTCTGTGGGTATTGAACATTAAAGTTTCTGTCCATTAATTTTAAGACATACTCCTTGCTGTGGTAAGGGAAGTTGCAGATATGCACTGACACACGCACCCCAAGCCTCAAGCAAATCCCTGACAAATAAGAGTTGTAAATACTGAGAAAAAAAAATTATTAAGAGTCAGTATGTTTAACAAATGCATAAAAGAGAACGTTCTCAAAATGAAAATATTTTAAACTGAAAAACATAAATCTTAAATAGAAGTATCTTTACTCTTTTCCCTGTCTTCATCAGAATACTAATGCCTCAGTTTAGTTCCATTTTGCAGAATATCAATGGCAGTTTTCTTGCATTGTCAGAATTTAAATTATGAGAGATCTGCAAGATTAGTCCTGCCTGGTATGCTGAAGTTAAGCATGCTCTATTTAGATGGCTTGCCTTAAATTTACGTTTTGTCTATTACAGAGAGTGAGTAGTATTAATTTCTAAGAAAAAAATGTAGGTGTAATCTTGTAATAAAATCTGTGATAAAGCTTGTGGAGGTAAGGGTTGAATGATATGCAACCACAGGGTCTACAAAATAGAGCTGCAATCCTCTCTGAGCTAACCTTCATCTTAACCTTCACAGATGGAGCTCAGTGAGTTAAAAACCCCAAACTTTATTACCCGTGCCCAG
Source organism: Ibidorhyncha struthersii (assembly GCA_013398815.1). Classification (NCBI taxonomy): domain Eukaryota; kingdom Metazoa; phylum Chordata; class Aves; order Charadriiformes; family Charadriidae; genus Ibidorhyncha; species Ibidorhyncha struthersii. The sequence continues at coordinate 79,176 of VZSZ01009112.1, forward strand.
TAGAGTAAAGGTTGTTTTTCTTTCTCTGGCAATATTAATGATTTTCAGCTGACTGCATTTTAATTAAAAACACCAGGTAGCCTCTTGGCTCAACGCAGGGGAATGCTGGTGTTCAGCATCTGCGGGCACTACCTGTGCATGCACACACACACACACGCACACACACACGTACGTCGCCTGTGCAGCCCAAGTGAGAGTCATTTCTTTGTGTAAAGAAGCACTTCACTCTCTTTACATTTTGCGGGGAGGTAATATCAGTTACCACAGGGAGGCTGTCAAGGAGATCAATTCCTGAGCTTTTTCAGAACTAAAGGCAGGAAATGAGCAGGTATTTACCGCACAAACAAGCGCTGTGTTAAACTCCATGCAAGTTGAAAATTCTCGTTCAAATATTTGTGCACAAAAACTACACTTGTACCTACAAATGCATGCTAACTATTTTTACCGTCATCAAAAGTGAAATGCCACAGAAAATACTATTGATCTCCTAACGTAACCATTCTTTTAGTGTTGTGTTTACACAGAAGTCAAGAAACTTAAAACAATGTTCTTGCTATGAAAAGTTTTCTGCAACACATATACAGAATGTTAAGGCTAAGGCTGCATGGTACATTACAGAAAGGGAAGGCAAAATCAACAGTTATGCTAGTCTGAAAATATTTATTAATTCTACATGCTTTTTGTGCTTTTTAAGCCGCTTCTACCTAAAACTTGCATATGCAAGTCAAAAATATGATGGAGTATGTTTTCTTTTGCTCAGTAGAATAAAGACAGAATAGATGACACTTTGTTTTACTTCCAAGTATGCCTGGGAAACAAATCTTTGAATTAGAACATCCTTTTTTTTTTTTGCATTTGCTATTTTATGAAGATGCTTTCACTGAAACTACAGCATGTGAATTGAAAAAAAACGCGTGAAAAAGATGTTCTTGAGACAGTCCTACAGTACTATTCATCTTTGCTTAGCCAGGTAGGTATGGGCAGACTTGGAAACCCATGAGATTCAACTATGCATTTAACTATTTTCTCTAATCCAGCCAAATCAAGGCTCTTGTATTCTCTTTCCCTCATTTTGTTGTTTTGTGTTTGTTTGTTTTTTTCCCCCTCTCAAATTTTACTCGTTTTGGATTGCAAATTTGGTTTGACAGGGGAGCCCTGGAAAAAAAAATTAGAAAAATACCAGCTCACAGTCACGTTGTCTGTGAGACAGCTGGAGACTTGGAGAGTATTCTGGAGCAGCATCCTTGCCTGTTTAACCTGCTCTTAAATTTCTCTATGAATCTACTATTTGCCATTGCTAGGGACAGGGACGCTGAAGCAGCTGAGGCTTAGCACTCTAACTACTCGCCATTCTTGCCTTCTGTCCGAACCTCTCCAAGGTATTTTTCTGGTTTCTTCTTGCTCTGTAATGTTTAAAACTGTGTTGATCAATTCTGTTCTCCTGTAATACTAACAATATTGGCTCTCATTTCAGGATGACTTTTTTTCAGGTGTCATGTCCCACCCCCTTCCTTACAAAGCTTTTGTAATAGAAATCTTAAGGATACCAGCTGCTAAATAAATAATTAAGTATCCAATATTCAAGATCCCCATTACAGTAATTCAAAATTTCTTCCCATTAAGCTTCTCTCAAGTTGATAAACACATCTGGGTGACTTGTTGTTTTTTTTTTAATGTTTCCTGGTTTTGTTTGTGTTGTTTTGTTTGTGTTTTTTTTTTTTTAAGTCAGCAAAACAAGCACAATGGATGAGAGGAATAGACTATTACTCTGTAAATGAGAGGTAACCTGTGGGAAGGGAATACTGGCATTCCAGATAAATCATGTGTCCTGGAAAATGCCTAAGAAAGTTCAGGAAATGGGCTCAAGAGTGAGCCCAGCAATATTTTATTATTTTGTGTGTGTTTTGATGTCTTTGGCACCTAGATATGCTTCACTGCGTTTTTTCTGTGCCTCTGAAGAAGTAAGTAACAGTGAACAGGAGGGCTTGGAGTAGTTGATCTCTGGGAATGAGTATGAATAAGAAACTGTAATCCTGACACTCACATGTGTATTAGAACTTACATAATTGATACAGGAGGCTTTCATATGGGTTACTCAGCAGGTGATGTCTTCCCTGGAAGTAAATTTGGAGATCCAGAATTAGAGGCAATCGGTAGTCTGCACTCAGGTCTTCAAATGGTCAAGAGGATGTGGGTCGAAATCGAGAAGAGAAGCTCTGGGAAAGTGCAGTAGTTATCTCAGGACTGTGATTAATGATAATACCTGACAGAAGTACTGCCTAATTAAAAAAAAAAAAAAAATCTGATATGGTACTATGAAAACTGGAAAATAAGGGGTTGAAATATATGTAGTTGGAAAGTGAGTATTTCTAAGTAGCTGCTATCATGCAGAAGTCATCTGGCAGAACATCAGTTTCTCTGTTTTCTTAAGAAATACCTGAGTTACACTTTGGAGTGTGTACTCAGAAAATCAGCCTTGGTAACTTTCCAAGTTTTGAATAATTATACTCTAACATGCATGTAATACTTTGTTTCCTATGTTTGCTGATCAAATTCTCCTCAAAAATAATTTAGGTAACAGGGTACTTTAAAATCTAGTGCAATATTTCCCAAACTATTTCTGCTTGCAAAAACTTTTATATCTGTGACAGAATTTGTAAGGTTTGCGATCTATACTAGCATAAACTATTGTGTTCCTGCTGGGATGAGGAGTGTACTCATAACGAGACCTTTTGTTATAACCCATATTTTGAGAATAGGTAGTATTCATTTCCTTGTAGTTTTTAATCTTTGTTCCTGTGGACATCAGTCTTCCCTCCATTAAAGGTTTCCTTCTGAAGTGCTTTCAAGATTAAAATATTTAGATTAAAATACCCCAAACCAAGATTAAAATACAGTTGTGCAATACACTTTGTATTTAGATTAGAAAAAAATTAAATGGTATAAGCACACTGATGAAACAGGTTAAAAAATGGCAGGGCTGCCTAGAATACTCTCTTTAGTGCTCTTGTGATTTTATTGGGGGTGATGATGATGTTATCAATAGTATCAAAGATTACTGGAGCATTTTGTTTCTTTTGAGCATAATAGCCATTTCAAAATACAATGTTGGAAGTAAGAAAAAACTGACTTTAAAAACTAAAAGAGCAGGCTCATGGGGCCTTAGATTGTATTGCATGCAGTGCTATCAATTCATGACACTTTATAGGATAATTGTTGGTATTCTGGTAAAGCATTCCAGCAGAACAGCAATTTTAAAGGCCAAATATTCTGTGAGAAAATGTAAGTTAACAAACAGCTTAAAAAAAGCGAGAACCTATGGAGTGTTCTCATCTCGTTTTTCCCAACAAAATGCAACAGCTAAGACAAAATAAAAACCGAAGTTCTTGATTTCAAAGATGCCAAATGTGCAGTTCCTAATTAAGTCTTTTATTTCCCCCTCTCACTTTTCTAGCCCTGCATTTATTTAAGCTTCCCACCAGAGCCTCTGAATGGCTTGGGTTGACTCGAGCTGTTGTTTTATGTACAAGAGACTACTGTTTTTATTTTACTGTTATATTCACTACATTGACTGTCATCTTGTCATCCTGCCTGTTGCTCTCCCACCTGCCAAAATGCCATGAAAAGGACAACTGTTTAGTTATAAGTGCTCGGTACCAATATGCTGAGGTAGTAGTGGCTCTAAGAAAGCACCAGCTTCCTTTTAAAGTAGGCAGCAAGGGGCACTAGACTGGTGGGGTCCTCCTTGTTCCCTGAGATCCTCAAGGTGGAGGCTGACCATGGGCAGGAAGCAGCAGGAAAGGTGGGAGCTCATGCCCCAGGGGCTACATTAGGTTGGATTTCTTTCAGATCTACAGGTTGTGGTCAAGGGGCAGCTTATGATGCTGGTGCTATTTGCACCTGCACACAGAGTCCATTATGGGAGGTTTTAGTTGTGGTCAACAATCTCGGCACCAGTGGATGGAGCAGGGGATTTGCTTGCAGAGGCATCACCAGGGAAAGAGCTTGTTACTGGGCCCATTGTGTGTGTTATCAATGTACCTGGTCAAGCTTCTGTGGAAAACTGACAGGTAAGTAAGTGGATTTTCTGGTAAAGGCAGGGTGCTAGAATGCTGGGCAGAAAAATTACTAAGTCCTGCTGTCTGATTTATCAGAGAACTATGTAATTTTGATTGTGACTTGTCGATGATCATAATATCTATATGTATATTTGTACTGTATATATCTATTTTTATTGTATGTATAAATCATCATCCTGTGTAATATTGAATTAATCTCTATAAAGAAAACAGTGTGTACTTAACACTCCAGATGTCCAGTGCTAAAAAGAGATGTTGGGTGCCTAATTCATCCACTGTGATAACAGCATGTGAAAAAGAAAGGGGGAGCGAGCTCTTAGTAGCTCACTCTGGGATTTCTTGATACATTGGCAGCAAAGATGGCGTGCAAAGTTTATGCCCCAAGCTGCTTCCGCTACACCATTCTCTGTTCTCTCCTTTCTCTCAGTTGTATTACAGTTTAGTGTAAATCATATTGCTAAGATGACGAAAAATAACTTTTCTGCAACAAGAATGCACTCAGAAAGGAGCAACCGATATTTTAAAAATCGTTTGGCTTATGGAGTGCTCCCTGACACAGCAGTTGTTTCAGCCCAGAACAACTGAACTGCTGTGAACTGCAGTGTAGCAGGAGGAACAGGCGGTGTTACACACTGCTTGTGTGTATGGCAGGGCTAGAAACAGAATTCGAAAATGTTGAGCACAAGCAACTCCACTGCACTAGCAGCATGTCACTAAAGCTCTGAAGCTGTCTCCAAGGATAACCTTCAAAGTCTAACTCTGAAGAAATATAAGTAGTGGGAGGTGGGTGGAGATCGTAGTCTCAGAATAAGAGAGAACACCTGGGAAGTATGAAGTAGATATAAATGCTGAGTCCCTGGCCCTGATGCTTCTGATCAGTTTTGGGACCTCTTAGTAAGATGTCTGTTGTCTTGTATTTGAGCCAGGATTGTTCTATACCTTCTATTTGTTATTATTTGCTTTTTTAGCTAGAAACAAAAAGCCTGGCCATAAGTCTAAATAAAACTCTCTTGTGTATGACACTGTAGATACTAGGAAGCAAGGAAGGGTCAAGTGGCAGCGAAGACAGACATGCATTTAGGGTCCTCTGTCTTTCTAGGGCTGGCAAATATGATAGAGCTGTGTTCATAGGTACTGCTGACAAATAATCTGTAATATACTTGGGGGAAATGGAATCAAAAGAGAGGTTGCTATCAAGTGTCAAAGAGTCAGCGTTATTGATATGTCGCATGAAGGAACTGGGATATAGAGAGGACCTACTAACTCCTGGAGAGCTATTGAGTTGATACCGAAATCTTACAACACTTCCTAGATCCAATGTGTACTTTCTGTAGGGTAGAATGGTTTTCTTCTTGGTGTAGAAATGTTTGGGTAAGAGTTATAATTCAGTTTCTGTAGTAAATAGATTTTCTGTATCAGGTAGAGGTTGATTAAAGTGACTTTCATCTGAATTTGTTTAGTATTTTTTTCTTATCCTTCCTTGCCCAAGGGCAAGTCATGCCTCACAAATTTGGTGGCCTTCTATGAAGGAGTTACAGCGGTAGTGGACAAGGGAAGAGTAACTGATATCATCTGCCTGGACTTGCGCAAAGCATTTGACACTTCCACATGATATCCTGGTCTCTAAATTGGAAAGACATGGATTTGACAGACAGATCACTCAAGCGATAAGGAACTGGCTGGACGGTTGCACTCAAAGAGTTGTGGTCAACGGCTCTATGTCCAAGTGGAGACTAGTTATGAGTGGTGTTCCTCATGGGTTGGTACTGGGACTGGTGGTGTTTAATATCTCTGGTGATATGGATGAAGTGCAAGGTGCTACATTTGGGTCGGGGCAATCCCAAGCACAAACACAGGCTGGGCAGAGAATGGATTGAGAGCAGCCCTGAGGAGAAGGACCTTGGGGTGCTGATTGATGAGAAGCTTGACGTGAGCCAGAAATGCATGATTGCAGCCCAGAAGGCCAGCCGTATCCTGGGCTGCATCAGAAGAAACGTGGCCAGCAGGTCAAGAGAAGTGAATTTGCCCCTCTACTTGGCTCTGGTGAGATCACACCTGGAGTACTGTGTCCAGCTCTGGAGCCCCCGACATAGGAAAGACAGGGACCTGTTGGAGCAGGTCCAGAGGAGGGCCACAAAGATGATCAGAGGGCTGGAGCACCTCTCCTATGAGGACAGGCTGAGAGAGTTGGGGTTGTTCAGCCTGGAGAAGGCTCCATAGAGACCTTATAGTGGCTTTCCAGTACCTACAGGGGGTCTACTACAGGAGAGCTGGAGAGGGACTCTTTATTGGAGAATGTAGTGATAGGATGAGGGGGAATGGCTTTAAACTAAAAGAGGGTAAATTTAGATTAGATATTGGGAAGAAATTTTTCACAATGAGGGTGGTAAGGCACTGGAACAGGTTGCCTGGGGAAGTTGTGGAAGCTCCATCCCTGGACGTGTTCAAGGCCAGGCTGGATGGGGCTTTGAGCACCCTGGTCTAGTGGGAGGTGTCCCTGCCCATGGCAGTGGGGTTGGAACTAGATGATCTGCCAGGTCCCTTCCAACCCAGACCTTTCTATGATTCTAATCCTGGGTCCAAGTGCCTCTTTTGTGTATGCAAAGCTTGTGTAGGAACACACATGCAGTGTAAAGTATTAGGAAATCTTTGAAGTTATAGTGGTATTTGTATCAAATTTTAAATAAATATCTCCTATACAAAGTTGGATATAGAAATCCCATTTCATGGGAAAAACATTACTTTTATCTGTGAAGAGAACAAAAATATTAGACTCTGAGGAGTTTTTAATTCATTCATGTGTATTTATTGGGGTTTGCCAGCTTGAGGCTTTAGTATAATAGTAAATTTAGTATAATTTTTTCTATTTCCATACCACAAGTGTTACATCCAGCCTTCCAGTTCATTCTGTGCTTGTCTTCTGTTTTGCATAATCATCTATTGTGTTGTATTTACAATGCGAAGATCAAGTTTTCTAGCTGTGGCTGGAACAATAAGCAATACAGCGGCTCATCAGTGCATTAAAAAAAGTGAATACTGACAACTCTGTTACTCTTTCCTCCCACATCAAATTCACATCTTTTCCCAAAAGTTTTATCTGATACTTCTCATCTGCAGTAACTATAGAAGTTGAGCTTTAGAGTACCTGAACTGTCTGACTAACCAGCTAATTAGCCTTTCTGAAAAGTAGCCTGTTTGTTTTCAGAAACCAATATTTAATGGTGGAACTGAAATGAAAGTGTAGATTGTTATTAAGTGCTGTTATTTACTTTGTTATACATATTTTATTGCTTTCCTGTTGTTGTTGGCAAAGATTAATGAAACCTTTATAAAGCTGGATGGAAACAAGGAGGGAAGTATATTAAACTATCTCAGCTTGCTGCACACTAATTATTGTGTCAGGTCTCATTAGAAAACAGATGCGCGCACAAAAGTATGCTTGTTTATTTCAACATATCTGCTTTGAGAAAGGACCCTGCAAATTTGAGAAGGGATTGCAGGTGGATATTCTACATAAATCAATCTATAAAAACATTTTTCCTTTTAACTATCCTCCATCTCATGTTTCAGCAGAAGAGCAGACAGAATAGGAAGAATTAGGGAAGGCTCATCCTGTGTTTTGTTGGGCAGTGGGAGGTGGGAAAGGACTTGAATTCAGAACGCTCTGTTCTAAGGAAGTACTTATTTTCCCAGGCATGTAATTTCAACAAAGATGATTATGAGACTGATTAGCAGATGATATATTTCAATGGCTTTTGTACCTACACCTCATAAGCAACCCTCTTAAATCAGATAAATAAGGATAGAAATCTTGAGATAGGTGTTCTTATGAGAATCAAAAAGCTTTGTATTGGAAAATGGGGTATGGAAGAGAAAATGCGCAATTTAGGTGGCTATATATAACAAATACAATGTAGCAAAAATAATATAACTGTTTTTATATGATGTTAATAGAAACAGTCTATTTCAGTTAATCATATATGATCATTGTCTGTCTACTCCCCTCTACATAGCTGTGGTTGGTGAATGGGAAAAAAAATGTGATGAAGGAATGACAGATTATCTCTGGTGTCAGTGGTTATATGGTTATCTCTACTCCTCTGGATTGTCTCTTCATTCTCAGGTAGTCTCAGTCCCTTGCTCTTTTATATGAAGAGACTTGGGTCCTGCGGCTTCTTTCTTTCTTAGACAGGAATAGGAAGATAAAAACTGAACATGAAATTCTTTTCGTCCTTTTCCCTGGACTTTCAGTTCTTGTGGAACCTCTTAAATCTACAGGATGGAATCTCTCTTTGTACCTCTTAAAGCCGAATTGTGTTGCTTTCCTCCTCCTGGGGCCTGTGAATACCCCAACGTTTGCATTCCAGAAAACTGGAAGGTCTGTTAAAAGCATAATTTAAATAACAAAAAAGCCTACAAAATAGTTGTGTTTCATAGCAAAAACTTAGCTCAGTCTACAGAAAAGAAGTTAAAGATTTTTAGTAGTATTCTATAAAAATTGTCTGCTTTTGGTGTGCGTTCTTTCAGTGTTATTGATCTAACTTGTACGAAAGCTTTTTTTAATGCTTCTTAATTAGATCAGATAGTCATAGAACTATTTTAAATAAATGATATGTGAAGACCTTCACTGATTTAGAAGTTCTAAAGAAAAATCTAAATCTTGCTAGTGTCCTTCATCAAAAAAGCCCTGTGAAGACATATGCCAAAAAATCTGTTCGTTCTTTTTGCTGCTCAGAAATTACACACATGAATGGGTTTTATTTTTATGTTAAAATGATATCCTGCTGGCAGGCAATATATTAAGTAGGGACATTAGGCTAACATCTCAACAGTTGTGTTCAACTATAACATAAGACAGTATCGTTCTTTTAGGGGGAAGTTGGTTGTGACAACTGAAGGAGAAAGTTCTTGAAAAATGTGCAAGGTGTAATCTTTCAGTAAATGATAAATGAACCTGATGTCTAATTTGACCTATAGATGAAATTCCATGACCACCTGTAGCTGCAGTGATTTGTCGTTACCTTGTGTCTGCTCAATATGTGCACAAACCAAGTTATGTACAGTGGGGTCCAAATATGGCTCTAGATTTCAGTTAGGTGAAAATATCATATTGTACTTAAGATAATTAAGTCAGTTGCTACCCTTGCAATTGTAGAATCTGGACAATAGAAGGATCATTATTATAAACTCTGAAAGGTAGAAAAAGTAAATTAAGGTTAAAACTATCATATGTTTAAGTATCTGCTAGACTTAAAAGCAAATGAAAATAGACCAAGTTTAAATATCTTTGTGCTAAATTGCGTGCTTTTAAAATGAAAATTGCAGCTCAAGTTGTTATCCTAGGTCAAATATTGTGCTCTTGAACTGAAGCACTCAGAATTTCACTGAATTGCCTAAGTATTACAGTAGTTTGCAGGAGGTTTTTAAGAGTTTGCAATTGCTATGTGTTTTTTCTTACTATCATCTCTTTGATTCGCAATTTTCAGCCTTTTAAATTCCTTTGTGAATTTTGTGGCAGACACGCATGACTCAGCTATATGGTCTGTGCTCACAAAAAGGTCCTGAAACACCTCGTGGGGGGAATTGCGAGGTGGTCCCATGTTGCTGACTTTATTCGTCAACACTAACGCTGGGCAGCTAGAAATACTTAAACTCAAGTCCTAGTTTTATTTTTGTATATAACATAACTGAAACAAATACTTGCTAATTCAAGGTTGGGACACGTAATGTTATTGCAGCTAGAAAGGGATCACTTCTATGGTACCATAAGTCTCCAAAGAATCTTCAAAATCTCTGCCACAAAAGAGTAATAAGAGTACAGCAAAAATGCCTTCATTAGGCGTCATGTTCAGTGGAGGTAAATCACTTGATATGGTGGGACATTTCTACCTTTTATTTTTAGTTCTGTGTTCAACCCATCCCTTCAAAGTGATAAAAGATGGAGAAATAAAGATCCTTTATCCATCACTGAGAAATGGTTTCCTGGAAACTGCAGCTGACTTGATCAGGACACGCTCCTAACACAGAGTGCCCACATGGTGAGTGATGCCTTGTGTTAAGAGCAAGGTCCTTTTGGAAAGCCAGAGTTTTTTCTATGTATCTTAAAGTGAATTATGTGTTCTAAGAAAATGGTGAACTAAAAATAGAGCAAGTAAATAGAAGAACCTCTCCACAACTCACTCTGTAGGTTTTTTCCTTCAGAAATCTGAACAGCTGACCTATGGAAAAATATACTTACTGAAGATTTGTACACACCTCATCATAGGAAGTTATTCATTAAAGTAATACCTTCTAGCTGTTTTCTCATTTGTGTGAACCTAAAGAGATTGGAAACCTACATAAGAAGGTAGCCTGGCCTACTCTGCCAGATATGCAGAGATGAACAAACAGTGCTCAATATATACCTATGTAATTATGAATAAAACTATATGAAATGTTATTCTGTCTACCAAAATATAGTAAAATGAATTTTTCTCCTTTACTGTCACTAGCTTTGCCAGAAATTGATTTAGAAAGGGTCTTTGTTTTTTATCTGATTGAAAATGTGGGTAATGGGAGGAGAGGAGGCTGAAAATGGGCATGAATTATTCATTATCATAGTTCATATCTTTTCTTATTCAGATGTATCTGAAGAACACACCACAATGTAGAAAAGAGGAGATGGCTGAGAGGTTGTTCTGATGATGCTGTACTCAACTCTAGTGAATGGAGTGTTTTCAATACCAGTTTATATATACCATAGGGCAATTAGAAGCTTGACACTTCCTCCATTTGTGCATTGAGAATTGGGATGACAAAAAAGAGCGCTGGGTAAGGGTAGCAGGTTGTTTTTTTCCAGTACATTTTAACAAGTTTGAACCTGGGCTCCCCCAGGAGACAGTACTACTTTACAAGCTCTCAGTAAATAAGCAATTACATGGGAAGCATGAACAAACTGATTTGCTGGAAAACACTGGCAATTGTGTTCTTTTCCTTTCTCTTCCCCTTTTGTTTTCCACTGTTCCTGCTTTGGAGTTCACAGACTATATGCATAAGGTTGTTATGAATAGCATTTTATTATTTTCTTTTGAAAATACTGCAGACTTCTGATTTTTATGTATTTATTTCTCTACATATTTTGAGCACTTTGTTAAAGATGTTTCCAATGTGTAATGGAAGTTTATTCTGCAGAATTTTTATGCACTGCTCTGATTCAACCTAGAAAATGAGTAAAGTTGTAATGCATATAGCTAGAATATGCAAATAAACTTAGGAACTTTTATGCAAATAAACTGAGCTGCTACTTACATTATTCAGCTTGCTCCACTTCCAATAATTATTTCTTCTGTTCGCACCTCAGATTTTATTTCCAGAACTTTTGGGGCCAGTTAAATGGCAGGATATGATGCCATTGCTTTTGGCTTTCGCTTGAGTATATAAACATAATCCCTTCCAAGCCAATAAAAAGTTTTTACCTTTAATTCCCATAGCTCTAATCTTGGTTTTCCCCCTTTTGATACTCTGGTTGCTCAGAAGGGGTAAGGAGCTTGGAAATAAAATGAAGTCATGTCTCATGTTATTGGTACACAGAGATAAAACTTGTTAGCTGATGGTGAAAGGCATGAGGTGATAGGTGAAAGGTGCAGGTCTTCAGTTGTTCATCAGCAGTTTGGTAGCAGGTATTTCAGCCAGGTGCGTGCCGCAGGAGCGAGCTCCAATTTGCCTGGTAGCACAACAGTTAGAGAGGAATGAAGGGCAATTTTGAAGGGAGCCCATTAGTAACATGCTTAAAGGAACATTGTTGTGCTGCAGTAAAGTTTTGAAGTGGTGTCGCTTCAGTTCATCGGGATGTATGTGGTATCAGATAAAGGCATCTACACTGATAGAGTAAGCTCCTCATTACTGTAACTTGCAGCGCATGCTGGTAAAATTCAGTGATCTGTTACTTAACCTTCCTCTCATTATCTTTAGTTTTGCTTCTTTAGTTTTATGTCTTAGTTTGAATTAATATGTTAATGTTTGTAAAGCACTCCAAAACTGAAAAGCCTTATGTAGCTGCTTTGTATAATTATTATTTTTAATTATTTCCATTTGGTATAGTTTCAATTAAAAACACTAAGTGACTAGTACTAATTCAATAAGAAGTAGAACTGGCAGGATCATCCCCCCCCTTTTTTTAAACACAAGAGACAAGGAAAGGATCAGGAGAGACAGGAGGAAGGCATGGGTAGATATTCTTATGGGTTTTGCTTCATCCATATTAACCTCATTGACTGCTTGCTAATGGCAGTAATTTAAATATGCCAATACCCACATAAAAATAGACTCTCAGATCCACCACTTTTCAGTGGGAAAACGTGGAGCTTGGAGAGGTATTCATACAGTTGCTTCCATCACTGGTACTGAAATGCTTTTTCTCTGAGCAATTAGTCAGGAAATGAAAATAGGAGACTGAGTCATAGCCTGCTTTCTGGATGTGCATAGCCAGGACAGCTGTTTTGCAGTGATTCTGTGGTGTTCGCTTAAAACTCTGGTTCTTGGAGTGGTAAAGGCAAAAGAGTATCTCCCCACTGCCGAAGAGGAATTTCAGATGTCAGAACTGAAGATTCAGAGCCCGGAAAGCAAGTAAAAGGGAACTAATATTTGGAACTTTGTGCATTTAAGTCATACTTGTGACTTGATGCAATGCATAATTTTTGAAGGGGTTAGCCTGTAAAAGCAGTCAGTTATTTGACTTGTAGTACTGCGTGCATTAAATCATAAAGCAGACAAGGTCAGCTCTGAAACTGAGGGCTGCGAATATCTTCTACCAAGTCTCTCTCCCTGCCCTGATGTTATTCTGGCCTCTCAGCAGGCCAAACCAATTTGCAGGGTTGAGGTGCATGGGGAGTGGGGGTATGGCAGGAGGTGTCTACGGACCAGCTTCAGTACCGGGAGGATTGTTGGGTCAGAGTCGGTGCAGTACTGACGTGGCTGCACAGAGCTGGTCACAAACAGCTGAGTCAGATGAATAGGTGACCTCTCAATTTGTAGAAATTTCTGAACTAGAAATGTAGAGGTTGCTCATGTGTTTTTCTGTAAAGGTCCCTCCAGTCTAATTTTTTTTTTTCTGTGTTTCTAAATATTTCTGGACACGCAACTGTAACATTACTGTAACATTATCTCTGCTATTTTGGAGATCTAGTGAGTTTCCCCCAGGCTGCATAGCTGATGCAGTCAGCTACTGTGGAGCATTACCAATGTATTATAACATTCCTGTTCCAGTTAATGCTGATTGCACTAGGTGCTGGGAGGGGCAAAGCCAAGCTTGCTCCAGCTCCCCATATTCGGGAAATAAAGCAACGCAGCAGCAAATCAGTCTTCTGGTATTAACAGCTATTATCTACTGGAGCCTGACTAAACTATACCTACAGTCTGATTTATTTATTTGTTCAGTTGTAATATTTTTCTCAGTCCTGGTTTGTCTTATTCTAATTATATGGAAGTATAAGAATTTACACTTATGTATTTTAAGTTATGTTATCTCTTATTTACTAATAGGTGACATTTGTTTCTTACATGCATGCATCAGTTATTCCACAACAGCCCCGTGTATTTCATGATGTGAGTATCACTCTTTAGGTTTATTGCATTCTGCATGTATTCTTAGTTAATCCCACAAGTCTTGTTCAGCCAAGCAAGGATTGCTAGCCTCTTGTTCTCGTTAGCCTGCCAGCATCACCGTTATTCAGTGTTTCGTCTTAGCAGAGGGAGACCACAGCTGCTGGCAGCCTCTCTGCTAGTTGTAGCACACAACTCTTATGATTAGCTAGATCCAGCTCTGTTCTAGTAGCAGATACCTGTAAACCATCTTTTTTTTTTTTTTTTTTTTTTAAANTTCTTTCTGTAAAACAGAGGTTATCAAGCTATGGCGCAGGTCCCAGAGATGGCACAGGCAGATTTTGAAGGGTACGTAGCGGGGCTGAGTGCTAAGAGCTGTGGTATCTTGAAAAGGTGTAGACTTTCTGCTCTCGCTTTCCATTCAATTCTGAACATGTCAGAAGCATTGCATTACATAGGGATAAGATGCCTCTGGAAAGGTGATCAAAAGCACTTTTCACCACTGAATTGTGGCATCTCTCACCACCTGCTGAGGTTTTACTAGCGTATCTCATTTAAAAAGAAAATTAGAGTCTGGCATGCTATCCTTGCAGATCCTTGATGCAAGTCATTGAGTTTTTTATAGTCCATAACGCATTCAGGGAAACAATGGTCTTGTTTCAGAGTACTGAGGAGAATGGCATTTTATACGTTAGTGCTTGGCTTCAATTATATAGCAGGTGGTTATAAACAGCCTTCACATGTGTGCATATATGTGTGAATTCTTTTTTTTTTTTTTTTTCATTTTTCTTTCCATTTTTCTATGTATTCCTTTTCTGAACATACTTTGCTTTCTCATGCTCTAGAATGGAAGGAAGGGTGATGAGTATTTCTGGTGCTTTTGATATTGCTGTCTAGATTCTGGTCAGTCAAATGGATTGACTGCCTCAGTAGTTTGAGCCCTACATCAGATTATATGTTTTGTAATACAAACATGTTTCTTGGCATCTTGATTTATTCTAGTATATGCATGAAGGTCCACATTTGGGACCTGTGACTCCCTTTTCTTCTGGAACAGCCACCGTGCACTCTACAAGGCTTGAGCAGGGCTGTCCTATTTTTGCCTTCTGATCCCAAAGTCCTATGCTGGCAATCCCCAAGTGAGAGTCAATTGTTTTGTGTATGGTCTCACTTGGATTCTAGGGCTCATCCCCAAATCTCACCAGATCCTAGTTTTGCTTGCCTGAAGAAAACATTCATATGAAACAGAACAGTTTCCAGAGCAAAGTTGGATCATCTGGAGCAGCGCGTCCTCATGGTTGTTCAGTATTCAGCACTTAATAACAGAAAAGCAACTCACTGTTTTGGACTTTGTTTTGAGTGCGTTAACAGCTTTCTGAATCATCTTGGCTGCTTCAGCCATAGAGCAGTTGTTACAAAGCCCAAGACCTATTGAAGCTTGCATTTGGAGAACACAGAATAATCTGCCACTTTCTTTCCTGTATTGTCTTGTTTAGTTATTGTTTCTTTATCTTTTTTTATTCTGATTTTGTTCTTCCCTTTTAATTACATTTATTTCTACAGGTTCTGTGAGGGGTCTCCTTTAGTCTATGACACCGACTGTCATAGACTGTGCCTATACGCTGCTGTCTACATAGAAAACAGATGCCATGTTTTCCTCTAAACGTATTGCAGTTGTGGTTATAGTTCTACAGAGCTAATCTAATGCATGCTATATATTTATATGCACTCCCTAAGCAACTTTAAATCAGCTTGATCTAAATGTTAGACGATAAGTAGTTTAATTGCTGTGTTATTTTGCTAGCTATGCCAACTTGTACTTGTTAGGAGATACATGAATAGCTGTGGAGCTTTGTCTGCCTTTTTTCTTTTTTAATTGTCCTTTAGATAGGCACATTTCGTAAGTTCCGTATTATCACTCGTCTTATTGGGCTTTGGAGGGCTAAGCATCTATATTCACGTACAGAGTTGTAGATCTTGGACAAAAAGGTGGAGGTGAAGAAAAATGAGTCAGAGGGAATGGGGAAAAAATACTAACTCAATATTCAATTTACAGAAATTCTGTAGTTATTTTTAATATTCTTTAATCTTGTTGGTTTCAGTGTCATGTTTTAAATGCCAACTCTGTTTTAAAATGTTTATTTTCTAAGCACGTTAATTTGCAAAGGGTTGGGTTTTTTTCTGCAATTCTGTTATGTAGTGTAGCTGGTTTTGCTTGAATGTCACTACAGCAGCTAGATGTCTAAATCTGCATTTGCAGATGGCAGCCAGCAGCTGTGCATGCCAGGTGCAAGTCCTTCTCTATTGTTTCCTAGCTTAGACCTTTCTGTTCTCATTTCTATGGAGATCATCTCAGTGGAGATAGTATAAGAGAATTTTAAAAAACTTTTAAAACTCTTCATTTTTACCATTCAGCTTGTTTCCATGGAAATGGGATCTAAAAGATTGTCAGTAGCGAACACTTGAAAGTAAGAATTCACTTGTAGATTGCAGTTCTCAGCTGGGAATAATCTAATGAAAATACTGATGACCAAAATGAGTAATAAACCATTTATAAAAATGACCAAATAGAAGAACCAATTAAAATATTAGGAAAAAATACTATCTGCTTTCTTTTTATCCTTATTGGACGTCATAAATATGGAAATGGTTACTTCACTGTTCTTAGGCACATGAGTTGCAGGGACACACTTGTAACTTTCTCCAGACTGTTTTTTTAGGATAGTGGCAGCTGCATATAACAAACATAGTCCATCTGTTTTACTGTTAGGGACCTGACTTGTTCCCAGTGGACATCTGTAGGCCATGAAGGATATACATCATAAAATTACATCTCTACAGTTCAGGTTCACGGCACTTTCAAATGCCAACCTATGTTTTTGTGTAAGAAGTAGTTAACACTACATTTCCAAAAGTACGTGGCTCTCTAAAACCAATAGAGTACACAAGATCTCTGTAGTATGAACCTTACATATTTTGTTCCTTGATTTAGAAAGGAAATATTTTTTTCTGTTGCCAGATAAGTAATAAGACTTAGTACAGCTGAGGACTTGCCTTTACAGATGTATTTTCTCAAGAGGTAGTCAAATGCAGAATGGCTGAAGTCAACAGGTTTCACTGTCTGGTCTCCCATCCTGTATTCTTTTCAGGCACAACTTTTTCCTTCAGTTCTCTGCATGGAAAGCCAGTACTTATCCCTATGTGTTTTGCTCAACAGCAAAAGATTTGTGTAGAATATTTTACCCAGGGGACCCATTGTGTACTTGATATTCAAACGTGTTGCATGCTAAGTCTGCCACAACTTTTCCTTATTTAGGAGTGAGTTAAGATACACTAGTTAGGTATATGTAAGTGCAGAACCCTTCATTTTTAGAGAATTATCCTTTGAGTAAAAAGGTAAGGAGAAAAGGGAGGGAATTTTCTAGTTTAGGATACAAATGCAGCAAAATTTGTAAGGGCAGATGGTCTCTTCCATTCTCTAAACTGCTGAGTAAGGCCGTGGGCCTAAGTAACCAGCGTCCCTACCTTTTCCTTTAAATAAAGTAAAATATCAATAACGAGAATCTTGAGCTGTACAAGATGCTAAAACTGCCATCCTGGATTGCCAAACTGCTGCTGGGATCAGTGCCTGAATAACTCTTATCTGAGATTAAGAACCTACTATTAATTCATCAATCAGTGTGACAACTTGTGGGAAAAGTGTCTTTCACTACGTGTGAAGTTATCTAAGTATCAGCTCATTATGAAGCAGGCATTTTCAACTGCTTGATATAACTACTCCTATTAATTGGAAAAGCATCTTACAGTAAAGTATGACATAAGAATAGAATCTTGTAATAAATTCTTCAAATGTAAATAGGGCTCCGGCTAAACAGTGAGAATCTGCTTGGCCTTGCTGCTATGCGAATGGCACAATGGAGATAGCCAGTATGGGAAATGGGAGGCTCAAGTGATGTGGTGGAGAAGATGCACTATTCCCAGCTCTGCTGCAGTGCTATGACTGCTCTCTGCTGCCCATAGGCAGCACCTGGGACTGGAAGTCAAACAGGAGCTGTAGGGTTGACATGGGAACTTGTGACTTTACGGTGCTGCCACGGAGGGCTGGGAGGTTACAACGGGATGAGCTAATACCTTCTCAATCCTTCCTGTCTGCGTTCCTCATCTAAATCTAGGGTTGTGTATGGCTAGTACTGGGCAAATCATGCCAATTGTCAATTTAACATCTCTGTTCTTTAAGCAGCACAATATGACCCCAATAGGGTTTTTCTTAAGAGGCTGACCGTGGTTTAAAGATAAGTCAAGATTCAGAATTTGTTGAAATAACTGGTGTCTTCAGAGAATTTATGACTGCTTCCATCAGGCTGAAACTGGTCCACTGTGTTTACTTTTCTGTAGCATGGTATCACTGAGATGTTTTCTTATCAGACAGTAATGTGTTTAAAAATAACTTGAAGTATAGAAAATGCAATCTCTCTTTTTATAAAGTTCATGTAGCCTATTATTTAGTATTTGGTGATACAACCTACTGAATTATAATAAATGGCTCTTGCTGATTTTGTAAATCTGTAGTGTTTCATTTAAAATAAAAACAAAAAGTGGGGAACACTGAAAACAAATTTCAGTATTATATATAGCTAGTAAAAGATTTACATTAGGTAATTGGCTCTTCATAGTATTCTCTGTACAGCTGTCAAATATTAGTGAAGTTCTAAAATGAAACAGGAGGGATGTAAAGTAGCTTGTAGAGATATGAGAACAGCTGAGGTTTTATCTAACTAAAGTCTAAGTGTGGTTTGTAGCCTAATCTCATATTTTGTACTTGAATGTGACAAGTAATCTTAAAATCTTCTCTCTGCAAATCTTCAAATTCTGTGTTCTTCTATTTCAGTAACATTTACTCCTTTATGCCACATGTGAAAGCAAAATGTAGCCTCTTATCCATGCTGCTGTTGATTACAATGTTAAAGTAGACTTTTGAAGTCTTTCCTCCAAACAGTGTTTTTTGACATTTCTTCTTCATAAGTCCTGGAACTGCGGTTGTAACAATTAGCTTTACACTGCTGCTGCTTTCATCAACACAGAATCACAGAATGGTCAGGGTTGGAAGGGACCTCTGGAGATCATCTAGTCCAACCCCCCCGCCAGAGCAGGGTCACCTACAACAGGTTGCACAGGACAGCGTCCAGGCGGGTTTTGAATGTCTCCAGAGTGGGAGACTCCACAACCTCTCTGGGCAGCCTGTTCCAGTGCTCCACCACCCTCAAAGTAAAGAAGTTCCTCCTCATGTTAAGATGGAACTTCCTATGTTCAAGCTTAACCAGAAGTAACCAACATAACCAGAAGTTTTCCTTGTTTGAAAGGAACATAATAAAAAAGTTTTGAAAGTAATGCGGTGCTCTGGAATGCCAACAGGTTCAGGTTTCCTTCAAACTGAACTGTCGGCTTGCCTAAACCAGGCAGCTTCTGCCACCTTTTGTGTGTGTCAGGTTAGGTATTCGGGGGGGGGCTACCACATTCTTATGCAAACATTACCAACATATGCTTCTGTTTGTTTGTTTTTAAGGTTTAAGTGAAAAATAGTTTTGCACAATGGAAATATTTATAAATACTTGTTTAATTACCAGCTATAATATGAAATATACCCAGAAGAAAACTAGTGTTTATTTGATAAATTGTTTGGCTTTTTGTTGTCTGCACTGAATTTAACTATTGTTTAATATTTCCTGGCTGTTTTTATCAGAAGAAAAATGCAACACAGGTAAAATTAAAAGTAGATTTTTTTATTTCACACAGGAAGAATGCGTCCTTGTCAGAGACTATTGCAGACTGAGTTCTGTCAGACTTTTCAGTAAATTACATTGACATTTTGGGGTGGTACAATTCACCTCACTTGCACTCAGTATCTGGGACTAGTAATTAAGAGCACGTGCCAACAAATGCACAGCTGTATTTATAAGCACACCTCATACAGTATGTCTCACTGCCATGGCTAGGTTGAAATGTTAGATGTTAACCTTTTTTTAAATATATTTTTATATGTATGATGAATAGACTACTACTTCTGTTAAACACTTCTGCAAATTTCTTTTAAATGTTTTTCTTGCCCAGTGCATGAATTCCTATAAACTGGGAGTTGTCAGCAGGCTGTCTGGGGGCGCAATGGAAAGGCACAGGCAAGAAGCATGCAAGGTCTGCTTTGAATGAACTAGAGCACTGTCCATGTTTGATCAATCCATCTTGTTTCATTCTTTTACACCAGTTATTGAAGTGCTGAGCCTTTTACTTTCCTACAGAAGTAATAGATTTATATTATTAACTACAGGCTTAGCAGCTAACTTCAGGGCTTTAATTTCTAAGTTCAAATCAAGATAGTGATTCAAAGTGAATATATAAATATTTCTGAAAAGAATCTCACGGTAAGGTGAGGTTATGTTGGGTTTCTTTTTTTTCTTAATATTTTTAAAAAGGCAGTAGTATGTTGAAGTTTTTTTGCTTTAAGCTAGTTTACTCTGGTTCTGAAGACTGCTCTGTATTTTTGAAACTACAGTGTCATCCCACCTACTACTGTTTCAGTCTGGGTTTGGTGTGGTGGGTTTTTTGGTTGGTTGGGTTTTTTTGGGGGGGGCGGGTTGATGGTTTGGGGTTTTTTCGGTTGTGTTTGGGTTTTCTTGGTGGTGTGGAGGGTTTTCTGTTTTGGGGTTTTTGTTAGTGGTTTTGGGGGTGACTTTTTTCGAGATGTCTCTGGAGTGTATAGCACATCTTCCTTTTAGTGTGGTTTGATTACATGAATACATGCAGAAAACCTTTTGCACTTCTGTTTGGTTTTTTTTTTCTAAAGCTACATTGTGCTTATATTTGTGTATAACAAAATTTGTGTAATAATGCTTAAACTTCTAGTATGTGTTTTATATGTGAAGAGAAAGGTGGTATGTCCTTGGATGGTGTAACAGATGTGGTAGGCAAAACGGGGATCAGCGGCTGAGACATTTATCTGCTTTGTTTTTAAAGAACCTCTTCTGGTGACACTTTAAGGCTGGGAGCTGTGGATTTTAATTAATTTTATTTAAAACTAAAAAAGAATTATTTTCTCTAATTCTTCATGGCTGTGGAATTTGAATCAATTCAAGCTGTGTGGGTTCACACTTGGCAAAAGGGAAGAGGCCTAGCCCACCAGAGCATGAAAGTCCCCTTTTCCTTTCCCAAAGCCAAGATCTATTTGGGGTATTATATTGCTTGCTACAGGGTAGACTTTAATAGTAGTTCAAACCAATTTGGGGACAGTGGCACAAGAAGCCCTGCACTAACTAGTTCTTCATCAAACAATTTTGACCAAGTCTGAATTTGTTCTGGTCTTGCCATGAATGCTGAAATAGCAGCTTTGTCCTTTCTGAATGCATACAAGTCATAGAGGCCAAAAGCCCTTCACCTTATAACAATCTCGTAAGAGTCAGCAGATTGTTTGCCAAGTTTTTGCCATTGTCTGGCTATCATATAAGAAGTATGTTTTGTGATTCTTAGGACAGGACCTTCAGGCAAGGTTATCATTTTTGCTGTGATAGGAAGAATCCTTCACTTACCCTATTTATCTGCACAGCTCCCAGGTGCACTCTTGCAGTGACTTGGAATCCCAATCCTCTGATCGCATCTGGCAGTGCTTGGAATGCCTTTTTCCACATGAATTCCAGCCACTGTTTAAAATCGAAGTTGTCAGGCTAATGGGGTCGTTTGTTGTGGGGGTGTTTTTTTGTTTGTTTGTTTTGTTGTTTTTTTTTTTTTCTCCCCTTCCACCTCCCCTGCTGCTTCCATTATGATGGACCCGTTCACTCCCAAAGAGGAAAGCGTACTTTCCTCCCCTGGCCCCCATCTTGCTGTTGTATGGTAGGTTTCTTTATATATAAAGATTGCGTGAAAAGTCTGAGATGCGCATGTTCCCTCACTTCCATATTGTGACATTATTTGTTCTTAAACCTTCAAGTAAAGCCAGCTAGTTTTCTACATGTTCACCTGAGCCTCAGGAGTCATCTGATGTCTGGAAACTTTTCTGAAAATGAGGACCTAACTCTTAAAGTGATTTTTTTCCTCTTTCACAGAAAAAGATGAACAGATAAAGTCTTTCTTTCCACATTTCTAAATGGTGATATATATCTTCTTATTGTTTAAAAATGGTAAACTGAACTTGTATGTCCTACATTTTCTCAGTCCGGTAGGCCACAAGCCAACCATACCTTCTTTGTAGTACTGAAATCAGTAGGTGCTATGAATATTCAGCTGCTCAAATACTCAAAATGCCTCTTTAGGAGTGTAATTTGAATTTTAAAATTACTGATACTGTGTGTATTAGAGCAGAAAAATATGTGGGGCTGATGTGTTATGGGGCTAACAGAATTTGAATTTTTTGAACAATGATGTCTAAGGTCCATATCTTGGTTTTGTACTCAGAATTGCATATTGTGCATAAATGGAACGTGTGCTTTGCATTGGTATGTGTGTACACCTGTATATAATATCAAATTTTAAAATGCCATACAGTGAATTTAACCAAAGTAACTGCATAGGTGCACACTCATGGGACACGTATGTATGTGTATACATGAGCTCTGCATATATGCATACATGTAATACATATTTTTCTTAGTTTTCAAACAATTTTATTTTCTTTTCAGTGGGATGCCATAACTGAAATGGATGAACACAATCGTCCCATTCATACTTACCAGGTATGTAATGTGATGGAACCAAACCAAAACAACTGGCTTCGAACAAACTGGATCTCCCGTGATGCTGCACAGAAGATTTATGTGGAAATGAAGTTTACTCTGAGGGACTGCAACAGTATTCCATGGGTACTGGGAACCTGCAAGGAAACTTTCAATCTCTACTACATGGAGTCAGATGAATCTCATGGAGTAAAGTTCAAGCCAAACCAGTACACTAAAATTGATACTATTGCAGCTGATGAGAGCTTTACGCAGATGGACTTGGGTGACCGCATTCTTAAACTCAACACAGAAGTTCGTGAGGTTGGGCCAATAAACAAGAAAGGATTTTATCTTGCTTTTCAGGACATTGGAGCATGCATTGCTTTGGTCTCAGTCCGTGTTTATTACAAAAAGTGCCCTTTCACAGTCCGTAACTTGGCTATGTTTCCTGATACTATTCCAAGGGTTGATTCGTCCTCTTTGGTGGAAGTACGGGGCTCCTGTGTGAAGAGCGCTGAGGAACGTGATACTCCAAAATTGTATTGTGGAGCAGATGGGGATTGGCTTGTGCCTCTAGGACGATGCATCTGTAGTGTAGGATATGAAGAAGTGGATGGCTCCTGCCATGGTAAGAAAATACTGTTTGATTTATTTTTTAATTAATTTTTATTTTTTTTTAAAGTCCTGTGATGTAATATGCACAGTAAATAGCTGCTTGTATGTTGGAAATATTGCATCACATTTTCAAGGAATGCCTCGTCTAGAAATAGGCAAGGTTATTTGAAGTCATGATATTGTGAATTTTGAAGAAAACATGTAGTTACTAAAGATGACCTTCAGGTTGTCTAACTATAGGTGCCCACAATGTTACATGTAGATAGATCAGCTAGTTGCCTTGACTCCTTCTGTAGTTACTGGAGATAAGCGCATGCTTTGGAGCTGTATTCCTCTACCATGTTTTTAGACATCTATCACAGGATAAGATGAATGGTGACTGAAAAAAATATTTTTCTTCTCCATGTGCTTAAAAAGGGAATCTAGTCAATTAACCCTGACTCTAGCTTTCCTGTAAGCACATAAAGACAGAGGAGACAAACCCACCTGAAGAGATAACGTCATTATCTATGCTTCTGTAAAACAAAGGGTTTTAAATGCCTCCATGAATAACATGGCATGTTGACGTAGAAAGTCAGTAGGTATCAAGTTCAATTAGAGACGTTTTAGGCCCTATTCAGAGTTAATCCAAAAAGTGAGAATCAAAAGTGCTCAAGACCATGATAATATGATAACACTATATATCTGGTACTGTTTTTTCACAGAGACAAATACATATAATGTATTTGTATATATTATGTATTTATATACAAATGTAGTAAGACAGATTGTTTGTGAAGCAGGTACAGTACATCAGTTAGTTGCTGAATGTTGTTCGCCACGTTCTTGTATCTTAAGAATTGTCTCTCTGAGGATAGCTGTGCTTGGTGATTTCACGAATTTTGAAGAGACCGCACTCTATGCTGGTATGTATAGAACAACATAGCATTGCGCCTTGTCGCTATGACAGCAAATTAAGGACGTTTCAAATCAAGGTTTCAACTTGGAGATGACTACAAAGGGAAATGTATTTTCTTCCCTTATCAGCCCCATACTCCCTTTCATAGGCAGGACAGTGAACGCTTGCAGGAGCAAAAGGCATGTTTTTTGCACAGTCCAAGTGTTGTTGTGGTTCATTAACCCTCTCTCTGCCATTCTTGAAACAGTGGTTGCATTTGTCAAACTCTGTGATAACTGCATTTCATGCACAAATGGAAAAATTCAGATTACTTATTACTTAAATTTTTGTGCTGTTTAGAACATGAATACGTTGCTAAAACACTGTAAATGCTGTGGTATACTTGAGTAAAGCCTGTGACTCTGAGCCTTTGTGAATTCAATTTGAGACTACTATCCATGGAGAATGTGCACACTGAAACTTTTATTTTCCACCTGCCAGGACTGCTGGATAGGTGGCACTTAATCATAAAAGGAGTGCATCTTTTCATATTGTACAGTTTCTTAGTAGTAAGTTGTTTTGTTTAGCTTCAGAAAGAGTTAAAGGATATGTGTACTTTGTATGTTTTCTTCTACTGTACGTAATAGTTTCACAGTGACTTGAGAGTAAGGTACTTTTTCTGTAGGTAATGATTGTAAAGAAAGCCTCAGTAGCCACTGAGATATCAGTCTGCTTTGGTTCAACATTTGCTTTGTAGCAAAAAGAGAAAGGGTCTATATCTGTAAATTAGACAAGTGACATCGCAGTTGCGCAAATATTTTGCATAAGAGCTCCTCAGATTTGGTGGTGTTAGGGAAGCTGCACAGCAACCTTGGATAATATAGAGCATTAAAAGCACACTATGCATGGTAATCAGAAAATTAAATTCACTTTGTTGTCTGATCTTGCTGGCATTAATTATCAAAATATACTTATTGCAAAGATACAGTTTTGACACTGCTGTTACTGGAAGCAAGTATAATTTTCTACATAAGGTCAAAAGGTTTCTTTCTTAATGGGATAAGGCTTTTCTTCAAGACATTAATGCTCAATGAATTTCTGTCCATTATGAGAGTGAGTCATACTGTAGAACTCTACATGAGCAATATAACCAGCAACAAAAGCCCACAAAAAAAGTCAGGCAACTTGTCTGCTATGCATTGACTCCACTGATTTATTCGATTGGCAGTCCAGTTTGCTGCTGAACAGGTACCTCTTAAATAAAATGGAATACCCAAAGCCAGAGTGTTTGCATATTCTTATCTATTTACCCTGAGAGTAATTAATTGGTATTTTAGAAAATGATAATCTAATAGAGCTTCCATATGTGTCTTGATATAATTTTCATAAGTGTCTCATGTTGTCCATTTAGTGTAATCTTTAGTGTAATTCTAGCACTATTTTTTCTGATGTTTTTTCAAAGTATGTTTGTCTTGCATTCCTTCATGAATGTCATGCCTAAGGCCAGCCCAAATGTGTAAGATACTTTGAGAACTAAAGAGCAACAACTGAATTTCACTAGTGCCCACTCTCCAATCCTTAGTTGGAAAGGTAACTGCCTGGGTGGCCCCGTTTCCCTTTGTGCCAAAGCTGCTGGTGGAGATGCATGCTCAGGCAGCTGGGAATGCATTTTTACAAATGTTTAGAACAGTGTGAACTGAACTGAGATCACTACCTATGTTGATAGCAATCTTTGACAGCCATAATGTCCTGTTTTGAGACTTTTGACAGACGCGAATCAGAAATTTAGAGTTTAAAAGATTTGTCACTTGTCAATACATCCTGAACTAACTCTGTCATACCCATTAAATCGTAAAAATACCTGAACATTGCTAAGTTTCTAAGGGAAAATTTGTAAAATTTACGTTTAGCTTGTTTTCATAGAGGCAGCGGTGGTTGTGGGGGGTAGTAGGTGAGGGCAGAGGAGAAGCCACTACATCTTAGTCTGCTAAGAAGACCTGAGATGTATTTAATACAACCGTCATGCCTTCTAGGCCGTTCCCCCAAATCCCAACCCAAACCCCTTTTGTCCCTCCCATTCCATCACTGGAATTACAAATCTGAGTCTTGGAAGTATTTGATGCCATTCTGTCAGTGTTTCTCAAGCATACTCTGTGACATACTCAAAACTGGTAACTGTTTCATCTGCATGAAAATAACTTTAATAATTTTATATTTTGAAATCTGTTCTGGCAAGTAATTGGGTGGTGGGCACTACTTGCTAATACTTAGATATTTTTTCCTACTTGCAAATGGCGTCAAACTTTAAATTATACACCAGCACATGGCTCAGCGGGTAATAATAAGCACTTCATGGCAAATATGGTTTATCTGTCACAGAATTAAAAAAGTAGATTTGTGTTTTGATATTCGTAGCGATATACACTCTGTATTCAGGAAATACTTAATGGCGTAAA
Source organism: Ibidorhyncha struthersii (assembly GCA_013398815.1). NCBI lineage: Eukaryota > Metazoa > Chordata > Aves > Charadriiformes > Charadriidae > Ibidorhyncha > Ibidorhyncha struthersii. Next base: position 105,481 of record VZSZ01009112.1, read on the forward strand.
GAATGATATTCTGCCTTTGTCATTGCTCATAGTTTCACAAAGCAGCACAAATGGGAATAAAAAGTCTTCGATTAGTTTTACCACTGCTGTTAAAATCATAGGGAAGCAAGTAAAGTAGATTTTGGCAGTTGAAAATAACCTAACCGGCAACATTTCAGTTATCTCAGTGTATGCTGGCTTTATACATATCTCTCTTTGTGTATCAGTTTTCCCTATCTATTGTAGTTGCTTCTAAAAGCATGGTTTCAGAGTAAAAGTGTCTGAAAAGAATTCACAACTGGATTAAAATATCTGTACTTATTAAATGTATATCCCAATGTGTCTGGAACAGTTCAGAAATGCATTGGTAGAGAATTTTTCATTAATTTGGGAGCAGCCTTCCTTCACTGAAGTCAGTGGGGAAGAAGTCACATTGGTTGCAAGAGGTTCACAGTTATGTGTTACGTACCTTTCTTAATGGCATAACCTGAAAAAAATACCATCTTCTCTGATTCTGTAAACAATCTATAGCTCTTTGATTTGAATCTACTTTCAAGATTTTTTTTTTTCCTCAAAATCCTGAAATAACAGCAGCATTCACATATTCTTCTGTTTCTTTAAGCATTAATAAATGAGTTAGTACCAGTAATTTGGTAATGCTAATCATAAGTGTCTCTAATATGAAGTACTTGCTTTGGTAAATCATTGGTACCAGCCTCATTCACAAGTCATAGCGTAGAAGGAGGCGATGCTGCACAGGATTCTAATAAACATCAATTAAATTAGGAAGTTCAATACCATATCTTCTTGAAATGTCAGTCCAAGACAAGAGTCGTGCTAAATTTAACAAGTGTATAATATATACAGGCCATATCAGGACTTTGGGTGTGCTTTTTTTTTTTTTTTCCCACAGAAAGAAACAGTAGTGACAAGGAACACTATATAAACTTAAATAGAACAGTTCCATTCCTTTTATGTACGATATAGTAATAACTGGGCGACTGTTTGCTGAAGTCTGATTCTTTAATGATTTACCAAAAATTTTGCCATAATGTTTCGGTGTTGGGATTTCTACCTTGGCAGCCTATCTTCAGCCATTTCATCTGAGTCAATTTGAAAATATTTTCATTTTGCAAATGTAAACTAAATGTACCTATAGCTTGTCTTTGTTACCAGGAAACCAAGAAGTTAATAATACAGTCGTGCTTTAGTTACCTGTCTGCTGGCATGAAAACAGGACAACAAAAAAAAAATATGTATGTTGGAACAGCAAGTTTCCTGCTAGTTACAGAGATACAGTATTGTGTAAGGTTCCTTTTGTTTTTTTCTCCCAGGTATTTATATACTCATGAGATGCACACTCCTTTGCCAGCCCATAGGTACTGAAGAAAGATCTGGAAAGGAAAAGCGTAGAAAGATTTGGCCTACAAAATAGGGACAAAATTAAGATGAAATTTTAACTTGGAAGACTGTGAATTATCTTTTCCAGAGAAAATCTTTCGATCACAGAGTCCCTCCTGTGCAGAGCGGCAGCGGAGCTGGGAGTAGATCCCTTGCACTGGAGTAGAATCCTATGACAAAGGGTGCAATTCGCTGCCAGCTCTGTTGGATAGCCAGAGGTGGGAATTTGTCAGAGAGGCTGAATGAGTTGGAGGACTGAGAACATCCACTGACTGGTCTTTCTCCGTTGTGAAATGGGACAGGTACAGAAGGTCCTGGGACTTCCTGCAGCTGTGTGGCTGCATTAGCTGATACGATCTGTCTCCCAGACCGCTGCAAGTGTTTTTCTTGCAGATGGAACTTGCTTCAACACCCTTAAGTACCTTTTTCCTTTCAAAACATAGGGCAGACAAATAGGAAAAATGATAATACAGACTTAGAACTTTAAATGAAAAATCAATTCTAATTGAAGCCTCATTTCCCCCTGAAATTGAAGCCTTTCACTTTCTTCCTTTCAACTGAAACCTCATAGTGAGCTTACCTCAAAGCTGGTCATTGCAGTGTGCACATGCAGCAAGGTGGTGCAGAAAGCCAGTGTCAATTTGTGAAGGAGCCGGAGGGGAGGTAGGTGGGACCATGCATAGATGTAACACCAGAGGTGACATAGAGAAGGTTAGTAAGAGTGGTCCAGCATGGCGATATACTCATCAGTATCAACTTCATGGTTATTCTTCGTCATCCTTTGTTTCCTCCACGGCCATTACACGGTGTGTTTTGTTTAGCAAGTATCCCTGGATAACATCCCAAAGAGCGGGGAGGGTGGGAAGGCTACAAAATTCACTGAATTCTTCCCCCTTCTTGGGTGTCGGAGAAGCCAGCTGTGTTTCACAGTCTTTTCTGCACTGATCTCTGGTGAGAATTTAAATGTCTTTATTGTTTTTTAAATAGTATCTGACTTAATTGTGCAAGTTCAAGAATTATTAGATAGTTATGGGTTTGTTTGTTTTTTTTTTAAAGTAAACAGCCGTATCATTTATTGGAATTTATAGGAAATTCCTAAATATGCAAGTGCTATGGAAGGGGTTCATACTCTTTTACTGTGCTTAAGAAATGATGGTTTATTTTACATAATTTATGTGAGTTGGAAGAGCTTTAGATTTCAGTGGTTTCAGTGGAAGTACTTTTCCATTGAAAAACCTACTCTTCAGCCTGTATAAGGCTACACAACATCTGTGAACACTCACTGTTTTTTGACTTGAATTCTGAATATGGACAAAATGGCATTGAGGTTTCACATTTCCAAATTCAGTGTTTAGGCTGAACAACCAAATAAGAGGGCTTTAGTGCAATCCAAGAAGGTGCATGAAAAAATTAGGAATTGTTGATAATCACAACTCTGTAGGTAACGGTATAGAAAAACAATTGGTAATGACTTGTTCAAAGCTTCTGAGTATAGTTAATCACAGATAACTGCTAACAGATTGCAAAAATTGGACGTGATCTGAACTTAAGAACGGCATATGTTAGAAAAAAGAGTATATATTTATGGTAGACTAAAATTTAAGTGATTATCTGTTGGGGGGGGGAATTTACCAACCCTACTGGTAGTACTTTTATGTTCATACATTCTGTTTTTAGTGCCTAAATGCCAGGTCGTGTGCCAAGCTATTTCATACTGTATCTCTTTCATTTGCACTGTACTTCTTCCACATGCACATAAAGAACCCTTTTGTCCTTAAGGCTTGCAATTAGTGTGGATTAAAAATAGCATTGTTGCCTAGCCTGAAGTAGGAGGAAAAGTGTGTATGGTGGACCAACGTCAAATGAATGTGGTATTACTTACTATCAGGAAGATGAATTTCTAGTGAGTTGGACCAGTCTAGAGAGATCTAACTTGGCTGTATTCAATCACTGTGCCTTTCTCTCAATGTTTTTAGGTTAGTTTGGCTCATATTTCTATGACTCTTAAATTATACGTTTGTGTCCTTTTGTATACACTGGGTACTAGGCTAGCTCCTTCAAAGCTTTCAAACATATGCGTAGTTTTTGTGTGGTTTTGGTTCTTTTTAATCATAGCACTATGAGATCATCTTTTCATTGTCTTAAAACTGAGGAGATCTCTTAAGTTTGTTCCTGAAATGAGTGGGTTTTTTACTGCAGCAAAATTTTAGGAATTAAGTACCTAAGGGCACCCGTTTTCAACGACTACCTGAGTCAGCAGCCAGAAAAGTCTCAATGCCATATAAATTCAAGTTGTGGCTCAGATCCAACCTTTTTTACTTAATCTACAGATTTGTTCAGTCAGATAAACTGTAACACAATAAATTTCATAAAACAGCTGGAAAGGAAAGGGGTGCAGCTTCACAAGTGAGGATTTAAAAAAAAAAAAAAAGGCAAAAAACCTATTAACCTGATTTTGTATAGCAAGGAAGCTACACTGATACTAAATGAACACAAGTTGTGCATTCTTGTCACGTCATACTGATTTATCTTGCATTATTTTGAGCAACTAAGGAACCTTACAATAGCCACCATAACCTGGTTTCCAGTATATTATCTGTAAAAATTCAAATTAAAGCTTTGATTTTCTAACTGCAGCTGAATAAAATATGTGTATATAGGAAACTTATTATTTGGAAACTGAATTAATCTTAGGAAATTACTATTTTTCACTTTGATTTTGAAGTGTGCATTGAAGTACAGTATTTGGTGTGAAACCTACTTTGGTGGTGGAACAAGGAAGCCAGCTTAGGTTAAATAGCAAGTTTCAAACTGAAAAGCTGTCACTATTTTCTATTTGTACACATCGACATGAGGTTTCAGAAGCAAACGCATGCTGATTATTCAGGTATGTCTTGCCTCAGGTTTTGTGTTAGTGTATATTGTTGGATATTGATCCTACCAGCTATCCTTGATAAACAGTAGACAAAAATTGTCAAAGGGACTGCAGTGATTGATTTTGCTGGTGGTGTGTATGACTCAGTAATATAGCTGCATGATTTGATATTAGCAGTAGCCCATAGTAGGTTAGTTATTTGTTCTTTCTCTGTTGAAAGAAGTACAGTCCAGTGATGATCACATGCAAAACTTTTAATACCACTGGAAACAAATTGGTTTAAGTTTTATAAAATCTACATACAAATGCAAATGTATTTGTATATCTATTCAACTGTGTATAGAATAAACGCACTTTAAAATGTGTGCACATTTTAAAATGTGCAGGGTTCTGCTTGATGGAGTACAGTGGGATAAAGCCGTGGAGGGAAGAGGGGCCCAGGAAAGCTGGCTAATATTCAAGGACCACCTCCACCAAGATCAGAAGCAATGCATCCTGACAAAAAGGAAGTCAGGCAAAAGGATCAGGAGGCCTGCGTGGGTGAACAAAATGCTCCTGAACAATCTCAGAAAAAGGAAGCCTACAGAGGGTGGAAGCCAGGACAGGTAGCCTGGGAGGAATACAGAGAAATTGTCTGAGCAGTCAGGAATCAGGTTAGGAAAGATAAAGCCCCAGGTAGAGGCAAGTCTGGCCAGGGGTGTCAGGGGCAACAAGAAAGTCTTCTATAGGTATATCAGTGACAGAAGGAAGACTAGGGAAAATGTGGGCCTAATCAGGAAGGAGACAGGAGACGTGGTCACCTGGGACTTGGAGAAGGCTGAGGTACTCAACAACTTTTTTGCCTTGGTCTTCATGGGTAGGGGCTCTAACCACACTGCACAAGTTGCAGAAAGCAAAGGCAGGGACTGGGAGAATGAGAACTGCACGAGAACCATCTGAGGAACCTGAAGGTGCACAAATCTATGTGACCTGATGAGGTACGTCCACGCGTCCTGAGGGAAATGGTGGATGAAGTTGCTAATCTACTATCCATCATATTTGAGAAGGCATGGCAGTCCGGTGAAGTTCCTCTTGACCAGAAAAGGGGAAACATAACCCCCACTTTCAAAAGGTGTAAAAAAAGAAGACCCGCAGAACTACAGGCCAGTCATTTTCACCTTTGTGCCCACCAAGATAATGGAGCAGATAATCCTGGAAACTGTTAAGGAACATGGAAAATAAGGAGGTGATTGGTGACAGCCAGTGTGGCTTCACTAAGGGCAAATCATGCCTGACAAATTTGGTGGCCTTCTGCAACAGGGTTACAGCATTGGTGGATAAGGGGAGACCAACTGACATCAGCTACCTGGACTTGTGCAAAGCATTTGACACTGTTCCACGTGACATCCTTATCTCTAAATTGGAGAGAATTGGTGGTATTGCCTCTGTAATAACATAGTTGGGGGGGGTGGGACGGGGGGACCTGCTGTGAAACAGCAGCCAGAGGAGAGGAGTCAGAATATGAGAGAGAAACAACTCTTCAGACACGAAGGTCAGTGAAGAAGGAGGGGGGGAGGATGTGCTTCAGGCGCTGCAGCAGAGATGCCCCTGCAGCCCGTGGTGAAGACCATGGTGAAGGCAGGCTGTCCCCCTGCAACCCATGGAGGACCACAGTGGAGCAGGTATGCACCTGCAGCCTATGGAGGACCCCATGCTGGAGCAGGTCAATGCCTGATGGAGGCTGGGACCCTGGGGAGAGCCTGTGCTTGAGGAGGCTCCTGGCAGGACCTCTGAACCTATGTAGAGAGAGGATCCCATGCTGGAGTAGGTTTGCTGGCAGGACTTGTGACCCCGTGGGGGACCCATGCTGGAGTAGTCTGTTCCTGAAGGACTGCACCTGTGGAAGAGACCCACGCTGGAGCAGTTCATGAAGAACTGTAGCCTGTGGGAAGGACTCACATTGGATAAGTTTGTGGAGAACTGTCTCCTGTGGGAGGGACCCCATGGTGGAGCAGGGGAAGAGTGTGAGGAGGAAGAAGCATCAGAGACAACATGTGAACTGACTGCAAAACCCCATTCCCCATCCCCCTGTGCCACTGTGGGGGAGGAGGTAGAGAAATCAGGAGTGAAGTTGAGCCTGGGAAGAAGGGAGGGGTGGGGAAAGTTGTTTTAAAACTTGGGTTTACTTCTCATTATCCTACTCTGATTTGATCAGCAATAAATTAAATTAATTTTCCCGAAGTCAAGTCTGTCTTGCCTGTGACAAATTGGTGAGTGATCTCTCCCTGTCCTTATCTTGACCCATGAGCCTTTCATTAGATTTTTTTTTTTTTTTTCCCCCCCTCCCTGTCCAGCTGAGGAGGAGAGTGATAGAGTGGCTTTGGTGGGCACCTGGTGTCCAGCCAGGGTCAATCCACCATATTCCCCCTGTGCATTAGGCCTATGTGTGGCACACGTCCCTGCTGTAGGGCCATTAGTGTCCTAGGACTGTGACACAGGAGACAGTGAGAGTTTTGGTCCCAGACTGTCATGCTGTAGGTGTGACGGGTCTGAAGCATATAGCCCGGCAGCTTGTGAGGGGCTCTTGTCCTGTTCTGCGTGTGTGAGTCACCAAGGTGCCAGAGTGGGAAACAGGGACAGAGTCTGTAGGTCTCATTCGCAAATCTTTTGTGTATCTGTGTGCAGATGGATTTCCCTATATACGTATGGCAGGTGTACCTGCCCTGACAAAGACCCAACAAAAGCCTGCGAAAACTTCCTACCACAGTTCTTGTTATGACCACACGGTGATGGTCAGCACATAAGCATTTATTTCAAAAGATTAGGAAGTTGGGGTCTTCAGCCAATGGGGGGGCTACATGACCGTATATGACCACAGATCAGATTTGAATATGGGCCACGTGAGAGAGCTATTTTGACTTGGTCTGCCTCAGAGCAGTGGGTCTGTGGTCGGAGACACTCCTCTTGGGTCAGGATGTTGTCCAAGGAGTCTCCTCAAGGTATAGAGCCCTCCCTTTTTAGGTGAGTGATTGTGCATTTTGGGTCATCAACCATAAACCTTAAGAATTCTTAAGTCAGCTGTGTAGTATTAACTCCCAAATGACATTCTGTACCTGTGGATTGTTAATGTTTGTCAGAGTCTCAAAGCAATTTCGGTTAGAGTAAAATTTAGTGTGATTTTGTTACCATCTTGTAAAAATAAATCCTGGGTTTAGTTTGTTAGTCATCCTGGCTTGGTTTTGTGAGGTTCCTCAACAATATGATAAGACGCTGTCTTCCAACAATAATAATCTAGTCATAATTGAATTTTTAGTATAGTTTTATATTTGGCTTGTCTGTCCCAAAATAAACTTTTGAAAATCTGGTATTAGCAAATTCAAAAATGTTTATTTTTCAGAAACAAACAGATGCATGCTAATGTGCAAGTTCCTCTCGTATTAGAAAAAATGGGGAAAACAGAAGACTGAGAGGTTGGATGCTATAGTATGGCAAGAGGTGAAAAAGGAAGGCACTAACCCTGTGTTAGTGTCCTGTGGTGGGATTTGGCCTCAAAATGTATGTCGCATCCTAGAGAGACTAACAGCAATGGTGCTTCTCAGTTCTTGGGTAATGCAGCTTTTTCTTGCTTGTCACAATTATATTTCATTTTTTCTTGTTCTGGGAGTCAGGTTTTTTTTTTTTTTCTTTTTCTTGTTCTGGAGTCACTAGCTGAAGCTTGAGCTTAATCATTTCAGATTAATTTGACTTGGAAAATGTTCGTTGCACTTTACACATGATCAACCTTAACTACTTCAACAATCAAATATATTGAATCTACGCGAGTTTTGCTTGAGTGAAAACTGCAGCCTGCTGTATTTAATGGATGTAAACGTTCAGCTTTTGTTGCTTGTATCTTGTTACAGCCATAGGAGGCTTTCCTCCAGCTGGGAGAGAAGTGTGATGGGGTTTTCTTAAGGTTGAGCATATTTTCCTCAGTATGTAGGTTTCCTCAATATGCTGAAAAATGTCTTCGAGTTCTGAAGAGGTTTTTCTGTGACAAGTACATGAAGGAGAGCGAAACCATAATGATTTACTTACAGCCTAATAATCTAAATAGACCTAATAACATTTTTTCAGTACAAAATGCCTTGCGTTGGGCACTGAATTCACTGAAAGTTGTGAAAGAGAAATACTTTTTGAGGAAGCTGTGATTTATAAACCTTGCCACTAATTGGACAAAGGAACACTGTGTGTGTACAGCACAATTGTGTAAAAATCCTGTCTTGGGGACTTTCATACATATATGTATGGATGATTAAGGGTTTGTTATATTGGTTTTCATTGAAATTCAGTTTCTAGAATGTTTGCTTGTCATTGACTCCTTGTGGCAGAGCCCTGAATAATAAACACAAATATCAGCTAAGAAAAAAAAAAATTGTAGCGAGGGTGCTCAGTGAAAGTTTTCAAGTTTTTATACTACAGTAGGTTGTGAATTTTATTAAATAATGATAAGAAATTTCACGTAAATCTTAACGCTTTATGTAGATATGTATACTTATACAATGTTCAAAGAGCATTCTGCTCAAATTTTTGGGATTTACGAATTAATTTGCCTTTTAGAAAAAAGAAAACTTGTTTTTCTCATGCCACTGCTGAGCACAAGCGCTTAGATTTTTAGTTTGAAAAAATTGAAACATTTTAGAATAGTAGTATTATTATTACATAGATGATGTCCCTATGAGAACTCATAAAGTTGAGCTCCAAAATCTGAAGATAATCACCTTTACTTCCTCTGAGGCAGGTTATTAATGAGTAACACATTCACAAATAAACCATAAAACACATTCAGTAATGGAACTGTTCCCGTGGAGGTTACCCATCATTGTATTCAGTCAATTATTAAAGCATTTATGCTGAGAAATGTAATTTCAAAAGCAATCAATAAAGGGTTTCCTCTCGCATGGTGTAGCCTGGGAATTGCAAGTAGAAGTGAAGTAACTGCGCAAAGACATTTCTGACAGAAGGTTTGTCTTGAATACAAAATAACATGTATGAGCGTTTGAAAACTTGAACTGTATTTGATTTTTGTAACTCTCAGTAAGAATGCAAGTGAGATGAGATTTGCTTTAGTCACCTGATTAACCCTTTTTTTTCCTAAAACTTAAGTTTGAAAATAATATCAAAAGCAGTCCTTTTACACAGCAAGATACTGACATAGACTATAAAGTCATTCTGTGTCATGGACTAACTTAGATTTCAAGGGCAATAGCATTTAAAAGTTTCTCAGAAGTCACATACACACACCAGCCCCCCCCGCCTCCCCAAAATTTGTGTTATGCTAGAGGCATCATTTGAGCAAAGCAGTTCGGAAGCTACTCACAAATTTAAGCTCTTGCCAAATGGAGAAAAAAAAGAAATATTGGCTGGAAAATGCAATGCTATTAACAGCAAGATTTATGACTGATACCTTTGTATTAGAGATAAAGGGAGAGCGAGGAAAACTCCCATGAAAGTTGAGGTGCCATTTACAGAGATTTCTCCATCCTCAGTAGTTTAGATCAGGGTTTATGCCACGATACTTCTTGAGGGGGCAGAAATTTGACTGCAATCACAGCTCCTCTCAGTAAGCAAAACCACATCCCTGGCAGCGTATTGGCTCCCACTGCTGCTCGAGTGCAACGTGTCCCAGAGCTGCTGCAGGGTCAGAGAGTGAGGGCTGCGTGTTTCTCCCTGGCCTTTGTTGTGAGGGGAAAGCTCAACGCCTTCAGCTTGGTGGAGTTGCAAGTGATGGTCAGTTCTCCACTGCGATTTACAGCACTGAGCCTGCGGCTTTCAAAAGAAGTGATGAAGATGGATGACTTTTGTGCTGCAGTGCTGTTTGAAGACTGTTGCAGGTCTCTCAGCAAGAAGAGAGGACCAGTAACTGAAACTTCAAAAGTTCCTTCTGAAAAGGACCCTGATTCTTTTGGGTCTGTGGTGCCGTGCTGCTTTGGTGTCATTAGTGCTTTTACATCTTTTATGGGGAGCTAGAAGAGCTGTGCTGGGCAGGCAGCATCAAGTGCTTGCTTGCAGAACTATTTCACATGGCACCTGGTGGTAATGTAAAAAACAAAATGCAGCTGAACATCTCATACAGTTTAGA
>VZSZ01009112.1:115855-127105 GCA_013398815.1 Ibidorhyncha struthersii
AATAATCTTTCAAAGTGCTGTTGCTGGTACTTGTTTTACTGTTTTTTTGCATTATCATCGTTATTATTATTACTGGTCTATTTTGTAGTATACTTCTCCTTGTTAGGCATCTCACTTCCCATATCTGCGTACTCTGAATAAGTTCTGTTGTGCTCTTTTGGTCTTAGTGCTCTCAGCATCAATCTTGCTGGTGTTTATGTAAATATTTTAGTTTGTCTCTCTCAAATCTGTGTCTGTCTTGGCTCTCATCTCACATAGTTTAGATTTCTTCAAATAATCTCATTTAGATATTCAAAAGACAAATACAAGGCATTTTGTGCTGTTCTATACAATGTTGTAAACACTTAAAAAAAAAAAAAAAAAACCAAACAAAAGCCTGGAAACATGGCCTGAAGACAGAAAATTCCTAAAAGTTATGGTTCATAATTTTATTTTGATGAATAAAAAGTGAATTTTAAAGAGTTCATTTGCTGGGAAATCTTTGGAAGATTCTGGTGACAAGTTTACTTGTTTATCCCAAAGGTCTCACTTTCATTCTCCTTTTCGGTAAGTCACCGGGAGAAAGTTTCCTGTTAAAATTTTCAGTGTTTTGTTGATTAAAAGATAAATACTTCTAAAGATAAATGGAACAAAAGAAATAGTCAATAGGCTCATCAGTGATTAAACTTGACTGTAGGATTTGAAGAGAGTCAAACAGAATACATTGAATATTCTTTGCATGTGCAAACCATGTTTTCAGTATGGCTGTTGAACAGGATTCTCTAGTTGTTTAGTCTAAAATTTTCAGAAAGACGGAATGTATTTATCTTCCATTTCTTCTATATCAACCTACTCTAAGCAATGGATGCACCTCTCTAAGGTGCTTTCGGGCAAAAAGATTGCATTTGATTGAGTGCGTTTCTCTGCAATTTTTCCCATTGTTGTTTGTGTTTTCCTCTTTAAGTGATTTTGTTAGAATCTTTTTCTCCTACTTATGCCTTATTTTCCACTTCCTTTCATGTAAAAAAAAAAAGAGTCCTTTAATATTCTGTGTAGTATTAATAGTATGCCAAGAAATTGAGTTTGTAAAAGGGGAATAATTCATTTCTTGTTGCATGAGGAAGTACGGTTGTTTCTTTATCCTCTTACATATGTCTAAGATGAAAATGTTTTCTAAATGTAAAATTGTTTGACTTGTCAGAATGAGAAGACTATGCGATTATATTGGTAGAATTTTTTAAAAATTATTATTACCAAAGATAATCCACAAATTCTCGTGTTTCAACACTCAGACGGTATGTTCCTGCGCCGAACATTGATGTCCAACTGTACAGGATAGTTCTGTACAGTTTTAGAGGGACTTAGGTGTTTATTAGGTGTTTAGAGCCTACAGCAAAGGTATGGAAGAAAACAAAGACTATAGAAACTAAAGTTAGTTCTTATCGGTTGCAGTATATTACCTTTTCCCTACAGATTTATGCAGTTGATATTTTGTTATAATATGGATCTTAAATAGTGCCATTACAGCTGATGGTTCATAGCAGCTGCTTAACCACCATTTGAACGAATGTATCCTGACATCCTTTCAGCTGCAGTGAAAAGCAGCAGCTTTTCTACCTGTGGAGCCAGCCCAGACCTCCACTGGAGCAACCCCCACGGCCCCTCTCGCAGGAGCCCTTCTCTGCTGCCGGCGGTCTGCCATGGCTCGCCCTTTCCTCACCTCCTTCGCTGAGGCACCAGCTGCCGGTCATTGCGTTTCCTGACCAGCAGCTCACGGAGAGTTTGCCTCAGACCTCATCTCCAGACTGTTACCTGTGACCCGGACCTCACCTGGCATGTGTCTGTCGTGTTTAAGAGTTGTCATAATCCAAGTGGCAATACATAGGTTTTTGTGACTGAAGTAGATCTAAAAGGCTAAATTAACAAAGACTTATTTACTGTCTGATACATCTTGAAAATACAGTCCCATAGTGATTTAGTTGATGTGCTGAAAGTCCATTTCTTGAAGGGTTTTGTGGGTTTTGTTGGGTGGGGCTTTTTTGGTTTAGTTTAGCTCCCATCCCCCTTAAATTCACTTTTAGAAGTCCCGTCAAAATGCAGGGGAATATTCTGCAGGGAAGAATCTTGACTTCACAAGAGGTGGTTGACCTGCTGATGGTGTTCTTTTGAACAGTAATTTCTTTGAATCTTTCTATGCTGCAAAGTAAATACCTTGGCAAAGGAAGGTGATCCTTGGAAACCAACCCACTGCGGTAAGCTCGTGCTGTTCTAGGGATATGTCTCCTAACAGTAGAATAAATTATGGAAAATAGGTCTCGTACCTACCAGTGAGACATCTAACAGAGTCAAGGACTGCACTTGAAATGTTTCTCTTTAAAGAAGCGTTGCTTCAAAGTGATAATGATCAAAGCATGAATAAATTCCCAAAGGACATGGAAATGTATGCATAGAGAGATTATACTCCAAATGCTAACAATGAATGTTTAGTTATTTGGTATCTGGCTATTATATAATAATAGTTATGTATGTGAAATGTCTTAATTTTGCTGTGACAGCTTGATGGTATTCCCAGATGTTAAATATTTCAAAGCTTATCTTACATATATTCATAAACAAGATGAAAGTGTTAATTCTAATTAAAATGATGAACAGTTCAGTAGCAGGCCTAATAAAGTCCCTGTGGAACAGCAAATTTAAGAGCTATATATCTTCTATGCAGAGTCAGAATTTAGATTTCAATTTTACTATAAACCAATCTTCAAGGAAAAACTGAATAGTCAAGATAAAAAAACCTGAAAATTCATATTCAAAAGTTATTTCAGTACGTGCAGTGTTTTACATACCAGTATCTGTGTGTATTGGCAGCTTAGGCAAGAAACTGGGGGGAAAAAACCCAAACCTCCCAAAGTTAATGAGCATTCCAGTGTCCTGAAGTATTTATTTTGCTTAGTGAATAAGATCTTAACAGTCAAATTTGCTTGTTGCAACTTTGTTTGCAATTTTAAAGCAATACGTGAGAAACCACTATTTTTTAATGTAACATCCTTTAATATTATAAAGTATTGCATTGTGGAGAAGCCCTTATGCATGTGTATGTTCAAGATGCCTTCATGGGAACAGTGAGAATTTTAGCATTGAATCATTGGGATATCAGAGACTGGAATAGTAGTTAAAGATGTAAAAGTATTTTTTATTTGTAATTCAGAATAAATTTTCCAGTGCATTTAACAGAAAACATAAAAGCAGCTTTAAAGTCACACCGAGTCAGGAGGCAGTAAAGACCCTGAGGAGAGACCTTGGGGAATGCCTGAAGCCATGGTTGGTTTGTAGCGTTTAGGATGCCAGTAAAGGCAAATCCCAGAGTAGGAGGATATGTACATTTTTCTTCTCAAAATCAGAATAGTGATTCTTTGACTCACACTAAATGAATAATACATTTGACTACCTGTGCATGTACTTCTCTTTGTAAACTATGCATTATTATCATTTTGCATATTTATCTCAGTTGTTTAAAATTACACACACTATTACCATAATTAACAGGTCGTGACAAACCATGTTAGTAAGAGAAATTCTGTGTTGTGAAGGAATTTGAATTTGCAAAATGTCTCTCAATAAAAATCTGGATTCTTTTCAAAGGAAAGTTCTGGGGGCAATTTGGGTTGATGAGAAGATTATTTTTTTTCACCTTCTATATTATGCATTTTAAAATGGTTTCCTTAAGAAAAATGAAGTATGTTGATGCTGCAATATTAAAAATTTAAAAAGAAAAAGTCTAAATTGTGACTGCAGTATAGAAAATTCAAACCCCTCTTTTGAGTGGCATTTGGATATCTTGATATTGTTGGATCCTCTTTAAAAAAAAAAAATAAAAATTCAATTATTTTACCAAAACCATGCAAAATGTTTTACTTTTGTCAGAAAATCATATTCTAATCACAAGTGATTAACATCTGATTTATGAGGCGTTCATGGGGGTTTTGTGTGTGTTTTTTTTCTTTAAGTATTTTACTTTTCATATATTGACTTAGACTGTGTGGGATATGCTGTTTTTGTAACTTGATCATGTGACTAAACTTTTGAAATCAAATTTCATGTGGGAAAGTTCTTAACATTTGCTGAAATTCCAAATGTTTAGTGAAAATTCCCCAAATAAACTACTGTGTTTAACTGTAAAAAAGATAAACAGGGCTAGCAGAAGAGAAAGAAATCCTTAATGTCTCTAAGGAAATGGCCACGATGTTGACAAAGTCCCATTACAGAGATTTTTCAGTGCTCTGAATTTGTGGAGGTCCCTTGATGGCTCCTGGTCAACCTGTGGGACACCAGCTAGGCTCCTCTTGCTAAACTTCATTAGACTTTCCCTTTTGATAAATGGCTCAGATTAGCTGGAAAAAAAAAGTTTTTATGAGTTAATATACATATATATGTAATGAATCTGAATTTTGGTAGTGCAAAATGCAGATCAGTGTGTTGTGTATGTTACAGACCCTGGCAAGACTGTTAGAGTGGAAGCAGAGCAACAGTTTCAGAGTACTGCCATTCTTATCCTCCTCTTCTATGCAACTAATATATCAGTCATTTATTAGCTATTCTGTTGCAATCTGTTAACCACCACCAAATTCTGCAGTCATGTTGGTATTACCAATTTTAGAATAAAAACCACAAGAGGAAGGAAGAATTTATTCGTAGTTGTTATAGTCAAATGATTGTTTTGGACCAGCCTGAGCTTCAGAGAACTCTGCAAAACCTTCCTCTTCGGTAAAGGGTTTTCACCCTAGCCTGAATGAGATATAGCTGCCCTACCTAGGAAAAAAGTCCAGCCCATAACCTAAGAAATCTGGTTTCAGAACTTTTGAATGGGGAGAAAGAGGAGTGTGCTATCCTTATTTATTCTGGATAGCTCCAAGTGTTATGGTTAACAGCAGCAAAGAATACTTAAACAGTTAAAGAATGCAAATCTTTCTCCTTCAGCTACATCACCATAACATAACAGAATAAGGTAAATAATAGTGGTAAATGGTGGAATGGAATAACAGGATAAGGTGTAAATCATGTTATTTGATCATGGCTGGAGACAATCCAAGAAAAACTTTGTTGAAAGGTAGTCTTGGACAGGGAAAATACTTTCTCTCTTCCCTACTTTGTGTGGATGATTGCTAAACTGTGAACTTCTAAAGCTTTCTGCAGTAAATGACTACAATGCAGAAAGTGATTATTGATGTATTAGTGGCTCTGAAATGTAGGCTTTAATCTGATAGCAGGGGTGAGGTGGTATAGGGTCACAGGAAGCAAACCAAGTATTTCTTTCAAGACAGACATGACATAGACTTGCAAATAAATTACTAAAGCATACTTATTCTGATCTGTAGATTTTTAAGGGGTGGTTTAGAAATTTCAGTGATAAACTGAAAACAGGACCAGTTACATCTTCCAGAGTTTTTCTGAAACGCTTCTTTTTAATGATCACTAAGATAGAGCCTGTTCAGTACATTTCAAACAGGGAAATCTGCAAAATCCAATGTGACTTAATAGCTGAAATTAGTAGGTACTATACATTTTTCAAACTGTAGGATTAGGCATGTTTGCTATGGCAGAAAGAATGTACATGCCACCTTTCAAATATGTATTTTCGAGGCTTTTTTTCCATTTGTGGAGAATGAGAGTGTCACAGTTGAATGCTTCTGGCTATTCAGGCTAGCAGACTTGGTTTTGTTGTCTCCTGTTGCTGGAGCTGGTTTTCTAATACAGTAATTAGGATGAACGTAAGGATAAGCCGGCGTTTTTTAGCCAGGTCCTTTACTATTTGAACTTTTAAAACACCTCACTTGTCCTTTACCTTTTATGTTAGAGTTTAGGACTTGGTTTTGGAACCTACAACGCTGGTATGCACACATGAAAATACTACACACTAAACTCACATTTTTCCATATCAGGACAATTAATAGTTAGCAGTTCTGGGTTGTGAACCTGACAGGGGATTTCTTTTTTATTACCTTGGGGGTGGGGCGATGATGCAGTTTAGGGATGGCAAGTGAAAGTTTTATAGTTTCAAAAGGAAAATAGTGGCTAATTTCCATTAAGGTCATGCAAATCAGAATCAAGTCAGTGGTTGACTAAGTAATTGTTAATGCATGTGTGCAAGTATAATCAGGGAAAAAAAATCTAGTCATCAACTTTATAGCTGTTAAATACTTGTATAGGCTCAGATTAGAGGGAGGACAGCACTTACAGGGATCAGCAGGCACAACCACCTTCATAATTCTCCATTAAGGTAATTTACTACTTAGGCAGCAGTTCTTGATACAGTCTGTTGGGTGGGATTTTTTTTTAAGTATAAACGAGCAATATATGGAGCAAAGTTGTAGGAAAAATATATTCGAACTGTTCAGGCTGTTTTATGCTAGCGATCTGACATTTACATGCAGACTTTTTATCATGACATTTTTAAACTTAGAACTAACTTTGTGGTGTGTTTAAATCTAAAAATGCCATAATACAAACTACTGTGAATAGAGAAACCTTGCATAAACTGAATTCTTCCTCTAAAGAAAGAGGTGGCCTGACTAAAGGAGAATATATTTTAAGTCAACCCACTCATGTCCCAGGTAGCTGTAGCAAAAGAATTAATCACAATATAAATTAAAAAAATCTGTAAATAACTGTGGGATTGCTCTCTGCAGACATATTTTGTTGTTGTAAAAATACAGTTCATGCTAATCACCTTAGTCTATAGAGAGAAATAATCTTTTTTTTTTTACAGTAAACGTAAAAACATTGCTTGCAAGCTGTCTGCAGATAAAATGATATACCTTCATAAAATGTATTGCATAGTCTAACGATCCAAAACTAACCACATCATTTTAAAAGGCAACGTTGAGATTGCTCTTACGCCAGGAGTGTTGCATTAGAATAAACTTCTGTGTGACAATATTGTAAGGGAAAACAATCCAAAGAAGAAATATTCTTTCATACCATACCACTGGTGTGTCAGTGCCTGGATGGTACTAGGTTTCTACGTGTCTCCTACTTTTGAGAAACACACAGCCTCGATGCAACAGACAGGTCTCCCTCTCCTGTTTGTGTACCGATGTGGGTCAAGGCAGGCAGGGGGGGACCAGGGTTTGTTACTGGGAGATGCTCCCTGGCAGACAGTGTCTTGCTGTGGTCTTGTCCGGGTGTCTGCACTAGCTGGGGTGTTTGATGGGAATCAACTTATTTGTCTGAATTATTCCTCCTACTCCTTGCTGTAATGCAGACATAAGAAGCTGAATCGCAGAAGGGGGCTGGTGTGGGTGCAGCCACCCCTGCCACCCAGGAGCAGCATCAGCTAGAAACCCTCCCTCCCTGGGAGCAGACCAAGGTTTCCTCTTGGAAAGACCAGGAGGGAACCACCAGGTATGGTCAAGGGCCTAGAAGTGGGAAGGAAAACTAAGTTCTTTTACAGTGTCAATGCGCTTTGTATTAATTTACACGTCTCTTTACCTATCACCTTTTTTTACCAGTGCTGCAGTGTCCAAGCAAGGTCTGCAAGCGCTTCAGCACTTGAAGTCTCTGCTGGTGTATTCTGTCAGACATGATCAGTTAGCATCTCTGGACCCAAAATCTCTGTAGCAGATTGTTAATTATAGTACTGACTCTTTTGCATGAAGTTACTTCTCTGTGGCTAGAAACTGCTGCATTGTAAACATATTGCAAAAGTTGTAATTTCCTGATCAGAAAAAAATATTTTATCCACAGCACGGAAGCTCTAATGTAAAATGTTTAAAGTTTTTTGGTTGGTTGGTTTTTCTGAAGTAGTATCCAGTCTTGTATCAATACAAATAATATAGTTTGTAAGGAATAACAAACAATGATGGCATCTACTGGACAGTAGTATTTACAGTTATCTGAAAAGAATTTGTATATAATAATAATTAAAAAAAGGGGATTTTCTTTCAAGAGAAACCTCTAAAACTGTTATCTTCGTTTCTGATTTATGGACTTTCCTACTCTTTAGGAATAAATTAGGTAAACCTGAATGAAATGAAAGTGCAGTAGCTATAAAACATCCTATTGATTTTTGACTAAATCTCTGTCTTTGGTAATATTTACAGTTGCCTGTATCCAAAAAAACTACAGCGTAGTTACTAGGGAAGCAATCTAAGTAATTGGTATTTGATTGGCTCTTTATACCTGTACCTTATACCTCTTTACCTAAAAATTAATAGCATCAACAGAGCAATTTAACCTGAAACTCAATGACAAGAGGACAATGAAACTTCTATGTTATTTTGCAAATGAGTAGTAGTAATATTAAACATATTAATGTAGTGTTCATTTTTGGCTTTAACTTCCAGAACATGAGTACTTTTACTTTTCCACATATATTCTCCTAGATCTTTCCGCAGCTATGTTGTTTTCCATTTCTGAAGGGTATTGGGTTGTGCTTTCCTGGTTTTTTGGTTGTTTTTTTTTGGGGGGGTGGAGGTTGGGGTTTTTGTTTTGTTTTGTTTTTCAAGAGGATTACAGCAGGTATATAAAACATGGACACTCTGAGGAACAAACAGAAGGTTACAATAGCTGTCATTATTGAGAAAACTCCATGATAAAATAATAATAGGTAGCTACTTTTCTCAAAAAGGATTTGTAACTGAGTGAAATGCATGACCTCAATTCCACTGTGAGCAATTAGAGGTAGCAGGTATCTTGAAGAAGTGATAACTTGAGAAAAATGTTTAATTATTTTTCTTCTTTGTTAAACTTCTGTGCTATTGATGGTTGGAGAAGGTAATGAATCCTTAAAAAAAAAAAATAAAAATCAGTACACTGTGCAGTTTATTGATTACAATAAATATAAGGGAAGGTAGTGGTATGGTTCTGGGCTTTACCATCTTAATCAAGTGATCTTGCTTAATACTCTGTCAAAATTGTCAGCTAAAAAATAGCATAGTTAAATCCGTGGTACATTTCTTAAAGTAATTTTTTATTAGTTCTGAATGTTACCTTACTGCTGTAATCTGAGCTTCATGGAACATTCATTCTGCATCCAAAATCTGTACAGTAACGGGGTGGAAAAAGAGGCAATACTGGTTTTAACATGTGGAAAAGAGGTTGAGTGCATTTGAAAACCGTTCTGCCTTCACTGCAGAGTTACAGCAAGCATTTTCGTATTAGCAGCTGTTTGTGAGATTTCATTGTTAGCTGTTTTGTGGGTTGTTTTTTTTTTTTTTATTTTAAGGTCACAAACTTTGAAACAGTTTGGATCAGGTTTTCAGCTAATGTAAATGTTTATAGCGTCGTTGTCAGAAATGCACCCTGTTGGAAGGTGTGAGAGGCCAGTCTCCTCTGATTCTCTGTACAGCTAATGGAGACGGTTTGGCTCCGCCAGCCAGTGATGCAGAGCAGGAGTCGAACGTAATGCACTGGCATGTCCTTTGAATCAATTGATCTCTCCCCATTGCCTAGAAAAAAAAAAAGATTCTCAAGGCGAACTGTATGAGCCTGAAGTTAACTATTGTCTGGGTTGTCTTAGGAATTACGTAATAGCATTACCAGTGCATTGAATTAAAAAAAAAAAAAATCAAACCCAAAAAACCAAAACCAAATAACCAAACCAAAACAAAAAAAGCCTGAGTGAGCATATTTTATTTATTAGCAGCATCCCTGAGATATTTCACTGTTCTTTCACTCTTTGCATTTAAATATTGTCAAGATGTTACATTTCAAAACATAATACTTCCCTCAGGAAAGCGTTGTGGCAGAACTTGCCATAGTCAGTATTCATAATGCATCTGCCAAGGAGTGTTTATCTCTCTTCTCCCTCAGGTTGTGATGCTCCTCTTCTGAGGGGATGTCTGCTGGTCAGTGTATTTCTCATTCTTTCAGAACAAGCATTTGCATATCAAAGGCCTGATAGGAGTAAACATACTTTATACTTCCATCTGTCATTCTCTTCCCATTGAGACCCAAAATAAGAACAGTGTAGCAAGCGAGAGGTTTATCTTTTGTCCTTTAATTCCATACCATTTTGCTTTGAATTATGAAGTATGTCTAGATACAGTTTATTTCTTTCTATTAAGGTCTTTTGATTGAAGCTATCCTAAAAATAACATCAGTACTCTTTGAAGAAATGGTACTTCTGAGAAAAAATAGAACACCTTCCTCCTTCATTTCTTAACTCGGTATTTTGTAATATTTAAAAAGAGACACAGAAAAAATCATTGCAGAATGTCCTCAGTCTTTCTTCATTAATAAAACTTCAACTGTAAGCATCTTTACTTTCCTGCAAATTTAATATTCCTTAATATGCTTTTCTAAACCAATCATAATTCCTTAGTATCTACTGAAATGAGAACAGGTTGCGTTTTCATTTCTCACTTCTGTTGCATTAGTTTTCAGCGGAAATTTTTCTTTGTAATTTCAAGGAACAAAATTGTCCAGAATCTGGTATTAAGACTGTATTAGAGATTGCCAGCAGAAATCAAATTGTCATAGTCTTAGTGTGTGCATTCATGTTTATTTTGAAAGCTTAACTCATTAATTTAGGGAGCATTTAAGTGAGCATCTAGCTCACCTCTGTGCCCGGCGCAAGCAAGTCTGGTGCTCGCAGGGTCTCACTGGGCTGAGCAGCAGCTACATGAGGATCCCAAGGGAACAACAGTTCCTCTAGTTATTAACTACTTCTGTGGTGGTCTCCACAGGTTCAGCAGGGAAAGTGATACTGGTCCTCTCATCTCTCCCATTGTAACGTGTTTCCGTGGGAGCAACATTTCTCCCCCTTCAGCTTGCGCCATACAATTTTCAGGATGAAAATCCAGATTCAGTGCTGAGTCTCTGCTCTCTTTTCCCTTTTTATTATTTCTGAAGCTCTCCTGTTTGTAAGTTGGCAGGAGGTTCTTCTGACCAAACAGAAGATCAGCTGAGTTTTCTTTCAATTTTTGTTTGAAACCAGATCTGGATTTACTGCCAAAGAGTTAAATTATCTTTGATAGAGAGGATGAGCTCACAAACTCTTTGGAGCAGGGTGCTTATATATTTCCATTTACACTTGTACAGTACTGAGCCCAGTAGGGTCACAACCTCGACTGGGGTCTTTGAGCAGTATTTTAAAGCTGTAAACTTCTAAGGCATCTGCTCAGCAGTTCATAATGCTGGAGTCAGTCAAAGGCCTCACTTTCTGATGTCCTTAGAAGACGTCTTGTTGACAAGGGTTAGTGTAGAAGAAAAATATTTGACTAAATGTCATCAATCAACTCTTGTGTCCAGTCTACAAAAAAAAAAAAAAAAAAC
>VZSZ01009112.1:127126-178874 GCA_013398815.1 Ibidorhyncha struthersii
AAAAAAAACCACCGCCTGCCTGTGAAAGTTCTGTGAACAAAGCTGGTGTTTTTCCTTTTCCCTTTGGTAAAGATTTCATAGCATAAATTAAGCTGACACGATACACTGTACAACTACATGGCCTTAGTCATTGGACAGGCGTAGCTGCTGAATTATGTTCTCTTGTTATATGGGAAGGGATGCAATCCACAAACTCTTCTTTAGACTTTTTTTTTTTTTTTTTAAGTGCTAGGAGAAATGTGCCAAAAATAAGTCACTTAAAGGACAGAACACACACAAGGTGCACCTGCACGTCTTAGGACATTTTACTGCTTTCCATCATCATACCCCATCAACAATAGTATTGTAACAACCAGTGGAATGTGTGCAATTTCTGGCATTTCTTTTCTTGGTCAGGCTTTGGTGTGTAGAGCTTTCTTCTGGTGGACCTATTCAAGGTAGGAGTTTGAAATAGAGCAGTTTGTCAGGGGATGGTCATTAAAAGAGTAGATTCCCATATTTCCTAAGGAAGGATACTCATTCCATAACTTGACTTTTTGGTCTTGCATATCATAACTTGATCTTTGTCCTCTGCATTGCTTGAAGGGGACACAGGTGACCCAATAATGAAGATTGCTTCATATAGATTGTTTATAGATTAGGACAGTGGTATAAAGTGGTATCCAGTTCTTGCTAGAACTTGATAGAGGATATGAAGCATAGGACTGATGTTATCAGCATGACCTCAAGCATGAAAAGAAGAGTAAGTAGATACACTCCCTACTAACCACAGCTTATACATTATAATATTGTGTTAATATTCAGATATAGTGAATTCCAGTGACCTGCACTAAAGATTCACTGTGTATTGGGTGATTTATGACCAGCTCTTCATCTGGCAGGAAAGTTTCCAAAGAAGCAGGAGGTAAAAGAAGGCCACTTGGAAAACTGTCTGATTATTCAAGTTGGCTAAAAAAACCCCAAACATCCAACAAGACCCTGTATTTTTATCATGACAAATGGGTCTAGTAGGCTTTTGAAAAAAGGTGGAGACAGAAATCTTGGCTAGCATGTCAAGGCAATTGTCCCTTTCAGTGATAACTTGCTTACCTGTTGCTTTTGTTTTACTTGAGCTGATTGCTTTTCACTTTGGAAGCCACAGATGATGATTTTCAAGAAACGGGAAATATGTCAAATTTTACTTTCCAATTGATTCTGAGAAGAATGAGTGAAGCCACCCTAATACTGGATCATCTGCTTTTCCTTTGTAGTGTTAATAATTTCTGTTCCAATGGGACTTATGATATAAAAACCCCTAGCATTTTAAAGATTTTTACCTGTGACGTCACCCTTAAGAAGACATACGTGTATAATTGGCATTTTTCAAAATTACATATTTGGCAGTTGGACTAAATGATCATTGTAGGTATCATCCAACTGAACTATTCTATTCAGCAACATTTGAATAAGTAATTCAACTCAGCATTTATTTTGAATTCTCAACTGTATATTCAAAGATGATGGCAAGTTTATATATGTTATTAAAAAACCAACCACAAAACCAAAAAAAACAAGCCCACAAGACAAAAAAAAAACACGTGCAAAACCCACAAAAAAACCTAAAACAAAACAAAAACACCAGACTACTTTAAAATGAAACTTAAGCACTATAGTAGCATGGAAAGGAGTTTTTATTTATTAATAGGATTTAGAAATTTTGAAGGGAATGATGCTTTGAAAAATCTAAGTAAATATGTAGATACACATGATTCAATTCCACATGATTTCAAGTCATATTTTTCATCTAGTGAAATAAACATGCATATCAGTCTTCTGATACTTCCCCCCGCCCCCCGCCCCCCCCCAAACGTTTTAACATATGGAAAGGTCTGGGTTAGTTTAGAAGCCACCTTTTGCTATCAGTTTTTCATAAACTTTAAAAATCAGTACATTCAGGTAATGAAGAAGGACTGGATAGCAACCATGCAAAAGTAGGACAAAAATATCTAAACTGCTCTTTTATCCCGTGTTTTGCTGCAGGTGGCAGCAAAGCTGAGAAATGTTATGCAAACAGGGAGATATTGTCTGAGTATCAATAGCCTTCATTTGTTCCTGCTACTGCTGAACCGGTCTTAAATGCTATGTCTCTAGTAATTTCTTTTAGTCTTTGTTATAAAATATCTTCAGGACTATGAAAAATCTGATATATTCCAATAAAATATAATGGTGTATATATAGCATCCAACATGATTGGCAGAGTTAAAAAGCTGCTCTGAGCCAAAAGAATGGGTTATCTCTTGTATATTTGCTAAGCTTTAAGTTAATTTTATCAAATGCCTTATTGGTAACGGAAATGTCAAAATATTTTTTTCTTTTCAATTTCATGTGGATTAAAGTGCAGTGTTGCTAGTTTTAAGTTGCAAGGTAAGATTTTGCAAAAGTATTTCTTTACGCACCTCTGTATGTCAGTGCTGTACCCCACAGAGTCTCTGGCAAACTTGAATCTTAATTCAAGGAGTTGCATGTTTTACATTTTAAAAGTCTTTAGCAGCCTTACCCCTTCCAAAGACATTGAAACAGTGTTGTAGCAATAAGTGCAAAGTATCTGCCTGAATTATTCAAACAATGAAACAGTTCAAACTGATCTTATCCATCGCGGCTGAATTTATCTTGAAATAAATTGTTAGCCTAGAGGTTAATGCAGGAAGATCATACAATAGCTCCGGGAATCTAGGGCTTTACAAGGTCAACAGTGTTGAGGAATTGGGCTTGAGAAGAAGGAACATAAGCTGCCTGCATTTCTTTGGCCAATTGCAGTGTCAAAAGTGAGAAGGCTTTCTACTGAGAGTACATCTATTACAGTATTGATTTAGCCAGCAGCTGAAGGGAAAGAGGATTGAGAATTTCAGATTTAACAGGAGGCTTGTTTGAGAAGAGAAACAAATAATACATACTGGTCACTGTTGGAGGAATTATGGCTTGTGGTAGCATAGTGCAGTAATCACAACAAAAGTGAGAAGCCACATGGTTTGTGTTTGTCAGGAAAAAAATAATGATATTCTTTAGACATATACCAATACTAAGAAAACAGATGATAAATACCCCTTACCATAATTTGCCATTGTGTTACTTCTATTAACCGAGTGCTCTAATGATAGAACAGAAACCTGTTTTTCTAGGTGCTTTGTAAAAGTTGCCACAAGAACTTTCCTGGAAATGCAGTTATAGTCCATTTGGGTACAGACACATAACTGAGTGCAAGGAATCAATGAGACATTGTTGGGCAGTGGAGTGTCTACAGTCTTAATTGAGGATTAGCTTTTAAAAAGATTTTGTGCAGGCTTGATGGAAAGTGTGGGAGCTTCTCAGTAGGAATGATGAAATTATTCTTCAAATACTTATGAAGCAGGGAAGCACAGAAATGCCCAACTGGAAAGGCGGCAGGATGGTAATGAGGGTTGGGATCCGAAACCAACTAGAGATAGCAGAGTGGGTAGTAGGCAGAGATAAGTGACCTGGGTAGACCACAAGCAGCTTTCATGAAGACAAGGTGCTTATACCTGATCAAAGAAAGGAGGGAAGAAGGAGGAAAAAGATGGCATGCAAAAGCATGCAGAGGGGATCTTTGCAATAGTATTCTGCATGGGCACAAGCAGAGTAAAATGTGTTGCCAAGGCAAGAGAGGAAGAGTTACTGTAATTCAGTCTTCATAAATGAACCCAAATGTGCAGATATCTTGGGGACGTAACAGGAAAACAGCCAACATCTGTCTCAGTGGAGGAGAAAGCAGGAATCAGATAATAGTCTGGTCACTTAATCTACCGTAGAAGTGGGTAGGAAGAATGTTTATAAAGCTGTGCTTGAACTAACTTGATCAAAGTCCATTTGGAAAGAAGTACTTAGTGGCCTTAAGCCTACTTACCAATAAATGCTTCCTCAGATCATTCTAAAAATGGTAATTGTTTATTCTTTATAGAGGATTAATTAATTATTGATTAACTAATAGGATTAAATAGCAAATGGAAAACTTGGAATATATTGAATATTTTATGTAAAAGCAGGAGTTCCCTTAAAGCAGGTGGACTTACAGCCTTCGAAACATTGTATGTAATTAAAGTAGTATATTTAAATTTGTCTGAATATGACTCCAAAGGAGGATGAATCTTTATGCTTTTCTTTGCTGGCTAATACTTTATTTCACTATTTATTTTACTACATACTATAGAAACCCTTAATAATACATCATTGTTCAATATTTTCTCTTATTTAGAGGCATATTTATGGGTATTTTGTCCTCTGAAAGTATATGAAAAACGTTCCCCATACACAGATAGGTATACGCACAGGTACACTCTCCCACATACTGAGCCTATTCTTTTTTTTCCAAAATTACTTTTATGCAATGCAGCAATGAATTCCTTCACAGATGGACCGTTCTTGTTCTTCCAATATCAGAGAATAATTATCATAGCAATTAGATAGAGATTGGGTTCCGTTTCACATGGGATACTGTATGATTTAGAGTGATCAAGTAAGAACTGGCATGATTTTGAGTCTGAGGCTTGGGTTTGGGGGGGCTTTTTTTTTTGCATAATTTTATTTTCAAATATTTGTGAAATTTCTGCCAAAGCGTTCTTATTGTTTATTGTGCTTAGAACATATGCTTGTAGTCCCCAGTGCTTTCCAAATAACTCCAACATTGTTATTTTGTCTTAAGCTCAGACTGTTCATTTTGACAAGTGTCTAGTAAATTTTAGAGGTATTTTAAACATTTTTGTAGTGCCAGTTGTCTTAACTTATTCCAATTTAACGTGTCACTTTTTGTCCATGTAAAACTTCCAATTGCTTTTATACAGCTTTGAATTAAGACTGAAAGGGAACTCTTCCAATAAATTATTTTTTAACTGTTCCGCAGTACAAGGTAGAGCCGTTGTTCTGCACAAATCTGATTTGGATTGAGAGCACAATGCTCACAAATGTTACTTAAAAATAAAGATCTGAGTCAGAAAATACTATTTCCCACTTCAGTTTTATTGTATAACACTTGACCTTTTACTTGACATGATACATTTTTCCAGGAATAAGTTCCACGCATTCAGGGATCTGAATTTGATTTGTAGTCTGCTTCTATCTGCATCTTCCAAAAATGTCGTCTTGTTTGTTGAATTTAAATCTCAGTATGAGAGTTGTTCCTGGAATGCTGTATTCTGTGGTAGAGTTTCCTTTTCTGACCTAAGGCATTAATTTTTCATCTTGCCTCTTTACAGCAGTGATCTGTGCTGCAGTGAAATTCGTTTGGTATATTCTGAGGCTGGATAACCCTGCTGTGATGTTACTTGGGTGTGTACTCTACGACCCACTGGAATGAAATAAGGCTTTTGCTCTCATGTCACTAATGATGATACCAGGACCTAAAAAGGCACACATTTTTTTTAACAGTCCTTTTTTAGTCCTTTTTAGCAGAGGATTTCTATATGCTGTCCTTCATTTTTCTTGGGAAAATCTGTAATGACAGAAACTTAATCCCTTGAGGGAACATTGGATGTCGGTCGGAGTGGGATCGGACCCGGAGTAACGATGAAGTCTCAATATGAGTATGATTGTTCTCCTTTATTAGGTGTTTTAGCAGAGTATATATAGACTCACAGCTGAAGCATGCGTAGCTAACAACATAATGATTGGTCCAAACCCCTTATTCACGCACAACGCCCCCCAACTCGATTGGTTAAGGCCCTCTGTCCACGCACATAGCACACGCTGGTTCTCCTCCCCTCCGTGGTCTTGTTCCCAGATTCAGTCCTGCCTTTATGATAAGCAAGACCCTCTTTCTTCCTCCTTATCAGCCGGTCACGGAGAGATCAAGGACAGCATGTGCAGGCCTCTTCGCCCAGCTCAAATCCTGGGTTGCTCACCAGAATCAAATCATGACCTTCTCCTTTCAGGAATTCCTCCACAATTGGTGAACCACGTAAGAGAGTTTGTACAGCATTACTTACTTACCCTGAGTCTAGCTGTAAGTGGTGCTATTGAATGTAGACTATCCTAGTCACCAGCACTTAATTTATAAAAAGAAATCATAAATCTTTGCAAAAATGCAAAGAAAACACTGTGGATTTTAAAAGATCAGTGTGTAAAGATGGTGATGACTGGCTACCATATGTAACTCTACGCTATAGAGAGAAGAGCTATCTGTCTTAGTATTTTGTGCTGTTACTGATTTTATGGGGTCTCAGCACCGTCTATTTTTAAATCATTACATAGAGACATTCCTGATGGTCTTAATGGAAATGGAGTAATTCAGAAAGCTTTGATTTTTCTGTATTATCTTCACCAAAATTATTTGGTGCCAGCACAAGCGTGAAGGGGAGAGAAGATAACACAGAGTCTTCCCTTGGATTTATGACAATGCTTAATAAATTTCAACCTTTGGTCCTCCTGAGCTTACCTAAACTAGTGCTATTAGTAATGCTAATGTAAAGGACTTGGAGTATAAATACTGGCACCAAGCTCCTAGCACCTCCTCCATTTTTTTTGCTGCCTATCAAACTTAATCTAGTGCATCATCCAAGAGAAGTATTTTTCAGTATCCCCAAGGGAAGGCACATCTGCTGCTCCACTTTGTGTTCCTTCAGTACAGTCTGCCAGAATTTTGCTTTGTTTTGTGCAGCATCAAATGCATCTTCAGCCACTTGCCCTCCTCTCAGGTCCATCCATGCAGTCCTTAACATGGCTATAAAAATGCAAGCTCCTGAGGCAGTATCCAGGGCATTTTTGCACTCTGTTCTTACTTTTCATGTTTCTTTCCTTATGGTTGCGTTTCTGTTCACTCATCTCTTCTGTTTAGCCTGGTCAGGGCTCTAAAGCTAATCACGGCGTCTCCCTGCATCGCACTCTCAGTCTAAAGGGGAGCAGGTCTGGCCATGGCTCAGCATCCCAACAGCAGCCGACCAAGCCCCGTGTGGGGCTGTCTCTGCTGGCACCGAGCTTCTCCTTGGCAGCACAGGTGGTGGGAATGTTTCTGCTGGGGGTTTGCAGAGTGATCACAGAGCTTGTGATTTGCTCACTGAAAAAATCACAAGCTAGTGGCAGCATCCCGATCAGAGAGATGGTAAAGTAACTGTAGCAGCTCTGTGCTCTGTAGTCAGGTCATGCCAGCTGCAGGTCACGGGCGGATCCAAACTGAGCTTTGGTCACGCCCCATCAGAGGCTGTTCACATGTCTCAAAGAAGAGATCATGTTTCTTTCAAATAATCTGTCTGTTCTCCAACTCTTCCATAACTTGGAGATTTGTCTTTTGCCATCTGAGCAGTGAAGGAAGTGGGGCTGCTCCCTCTTGCCTGACCTCATGGGTGAAATCACAAGGCCTCTAGCTGTGCTTTTAGCCGCCTTGCTACTATTTTGGTTCTTATATTATTAATCAAAGTATGTGGTTAGTAGCTAGTAAGCTCTGGTGAATCCTCACTTCTATGAATGTAAAATAAGAGTAGGATTCATCTTGGATTTGTCATCAAGCTACCTCAAATGGTTTGATTACTAAGTTTTCCTAACCATGAGCCTGCATGATACAGAAAAAAGTTTGGAGTTTGTTTGAACCTATGAACTTATTTGCCTTACCTTACTAAGTTTTTGCATATTGTCCTCTTGTAAACAAGCATTGAGATCCAAAACAAAACAGAAAATCAAAGTTGTAAAGTCCTCAAGTTAGTGTTGTGAACTAAATTATTTAAAGGGCTCTGTGTCCGCCAAAAAACAGTACGTTCAGATCTTGACTGAAGGTGTTCACTCTCAAAACGCTGCACATCATCAATTCCCTTTAACACTTGGAAGCTTTAACTGACGTGTTCTTGAGAACTCCATCCCACCTATCTTGTACTTAAACCGCTGCAGAAACACTGAGATTACCTTTACTGAAGGTTATCTTTATGCACCTAGTCTGAACTGAAGAAGGGAAGTCATACGCTAGATATACCCAACCCTAAGCCTAAGAATATTTGTATCTTGCCCTTTTGAAGTATTTTACAGGAGAAATCGCCTGAAAGGAATTAGGGGATCACCAGGCACAGTGAAGAGAGAGGAAAGGAAGGGGACTCTGGGGCAATTATCACCTTTCTGATGATGAAGTTTGTGACTCATGTTGTCATAGGACTCTTGGGGCAAGGAGTGCGTGTTTGGAGGCACACTATTTGCCTGTTTCACATGTGATAATCTGACTCAGAACAGACCCCAGTAAGAATAAGATGTTAGGGGTTCCTTTGGGGTTTTCTTCCAAGACGATCAAATGTCTGATGAATGGAGCTTACTGCAAAGTACCGACTGGAATTGTACTAATATTTCAAGCTGAGCACAAAATCCATAACTAATTTGAACCTTAATTTAAGTAACACTTTTGAAAAATAGTCAACCAGATATGCTTTAATTGAGGCATTGTGTGGAAGGAACATCCTGACCAGTACATAATTTAACATATAAAAAGCAACATCGTGAAATCAAAGAGTAAACAAATGAGATATTTAGTGGTTTGAATTCCTAGAATCAGTATGGCTGGACAAAATATTCTTGGTATTGGAACTTTGTACATACTGCTTTATTTTCTTTGGTAATTTTGAAAATTATATTTCACTGATCGATTCAAATTGATTTTAGCCTGTTTTAGTGATCCAAATACGCGCAGTTTTCTCTGTTGGGTTGTCACTGGAGCGAGAATAATTTAATCCTAATTGTATTTGTCAGATCCTGCAGTGACAATATCATACTATTTCACCTAACACTAGAATGATGTAATTGTTTACCATGACGAACACGAAAGTGTAATTAAATTAATTGCCATTGAACATCTTGCAAATGTTTTGGTTTTCACTAGTGTTATACTTTCCAGCATTGCTATCTGTGTTCTAGCAGATTAAATAAGAGAAGACTAGAGTTAAAAATAGGGGAAACAACAAATAAAACTTCTGCTAACCAGACAGATACACTCAGATTTAAGATGTGCCAGGCTCTTTTGATTATGTTTTGCCTCTACTTTATACAGAGATGAGAAGATGTATTTATGTCATTTTGCTGTGTTGGTCTCATCTTATCCATTTGCTTCCTAACTCTTTAACTGTTGAGTTATTCACTTATGTTGTACTAAGTTTTTTCACTCATTAAACAATTTCACTTGTTAAAATTTTATCAACTGCCGTGGGTTTGTTTCCTAAACTGCCAGTATAATATGAAGAAACATAAAATGCAAGATTTAGCTGTATGTGTACTTGGTAGCTCTGACTGAGGTTGACTTGCTTTGACTTGCCCTTTTATCAGCAAGAGATACTGAGGTTCAAGAATGAAGGGCTGTTGGCCTAGTTTCCACCTCTACTCCAAAACAGCTAAATGATACGGACCTATTAGATGATTATAAATGAAGTGCCATATTTATTGATGTACATAAGTTGCTTAGTACCTTTTTGATGATAGTGAGCAGCTGTGAACCCAGCTCACTGAGTTATTGCGCTGTGGTTACTGTTTGTGGGTACTGCTGATGCCTCTAAATTCTTTCCTGTGTTTTTTCTACTAATTTTTTTGCAGGTTCTTGTAGTATTCCTATGTAAATTAGTCAGTTCTTAGAAAGTGATTAGAAAGTGTACACTAAAAACTACGCTAAAATGAAGGTTAAAAGTATAGACTATTAATTTAATGGAAAAATAGAAAAATATTATTATTAAAACAGTAAAAACTGGTTAGAGAATATTTAGAGTTAAGGTAATGCCTAAAAAAATGTAAGGGACATTTAAACAAGTTCTTATTTACAGTGGCTTGTACTGATCCTCAAGGGGGAGGAACTACTTCAATAACACCAGAAAATTTTCATTTTGTAATTACCATTTCCTCATTCACATGAATCCTACAGGAACAATCCGTAACAACCAGGGCATTGCATTTTTAGGACTACAGAATCATCTTGACTCATGAACTTTAAGGACTTGCTAAGGCAGCAGCGTGATCATCATTGTGCTAAGAATATGCATGGTGTAATATACAATGATATGCTAAAGTTTTCATTAGTCCTCATTTACTTATGAGAATTTCTTTACTCATTTTTAATACGGACATTATAAGTATGGGTGAAAAGCATCTTCATAATTAAGAGTACCAGTATGTATTTAGATAAGTATGTCTATGTCTATATATGTCTATGTGTCTGTATTTATACATGTATTTATATATGTGAACATGTACTTTCATGTGTACACTCACATGTGCATTGCTCTTCTCTTCTTGGGAAGAAACACTTAATTCAATCAGAGAGCAATTTAAAAGACTTATAGTTTATGCAGCAGTCATTATCTCTGTTGTAGGCTTGAAGTATTTTTATTATATTGGAACAAAAAATTTTACATTAGTGGGGTTTTATCAGATGTATTCCAGAGGTTTTATTAATCTCAAATTTTATGATACATGCAGTATTTTTTTTATTATTATTTTTACTGATTTGGTTTTCTTCTGTTAACATTACTGTCTTTAAAACAAGGGAAGCGTGTTATGACAGTGTTGCTTATTGTTTACTTTTGTAAGTTTTGTCCACTAAAAGACTCGATTTCCTTGTAATACATGTTCCTCAAAAGGTAAGTCTTGTTACCTTTCTGCAGCATGAGGATAATATTATTGTACTTCATAGGACTGATTAGCATGGGTCTTCTAGGACTATGACAAATTGTCAAAACAAGTATTTCTCATCTTTCTTCACTTTTTGATATCTCCTGAGCACAACCTACTGCTGTGCTGCATGTTTCAAATCCATATTTCATTAAATGGTTGCAATTAACCCATGTAAAAATATTATGCAGTTAAACTCCTGCTTTTGCTTCCCAAATAGAAAAGGGTTTCATATCTAAGGAAAGGAAGTTATAGCTTAAAAAAAAAAAAAATCCGATTTCATTTTGCTGTTTCACAGTGCTCCTTGCTCAAACTGCAAAACGTTTATCAGCTGATCTTTCTATCACTTGATTTCCCACTGTACTATGAAAAAGAGCTGTATGACAGTGTTCTCATAGGTAAAGCTCAAAATTGTGAGAGGATGCCCCGGGAAATAATTCATATGAATATTTCCTATATTTAAGAAATCCAAACGCCAACAATTTTTCTTCAGCTAGCAGGGACTTCTTTCAGGCACTGTCTTCATTATTCATCTCATTGTGCCATCCATCCATCCATCCATCCTCAACTAAGCAATGTGGCCAGTGGGGGCGGAACCGGGATGAGCAGCAGTGTTTCCTGAAACCTGTGACCCTCCTGCAGAGCCTAGCTGGAGGCTTGCTGCTTACCACCCCAGCAAATCCCACTTCAGAGGTGATAAGGAGGAACTGCGTTACACCACTGTGTCCACAGCGTAGAGATGCACAAGCAAACTGTTTGAGAAGAAGGCGAGGGCCGGAAAGGCTCCAGCAAAGCTTCCTTGTCTGATACAGCAGGACCCTCCAGCCTACTCTCTCCCCAGGGTGGAGGGGGCTGTTCGGTTGGGCTGACGAGAGAAGCAGCCGAGCGTAGGCAGCCTTCTCTGTCCTTTGCTACAAAGCCATCTGTAAAGTTTGAAGAGCCTGCAGCATCCCCAGCCACCTTGTCAGCTGGATGTATTGTAGCTTTCAAACTCTGTCTCCCCTTAGCTGGGGGACACCCAAAACACAGTCTGGTTGCCGTATTCCTCTTCTCCACTTTGTGTAGGTATTTTCAACAAAGTCTTAGGGCTATCGAAAACAAAATATTTTGCAATAGCACATATGCTTTTGTCACTGCTTTATATAGCTGAAGTTTATCAGGTTGTGCGTACAATCTTCATCTCCCACAGAATTTATGAAGAATTTGTCCAACATCAAAATTACTTTAATTCCCAATGGCTCTGTGTTGTGCAAAAAATAGTAACAGGGAGTTAGCTTACACACTGAACTCCTGACTGCCCAGAGTACTTAACCATCAGCTCATTCCATGACTTAGCTCTAGACCTCTGCAAATTCTCTTCAAAAATAAATCCTGTGTAGTATGAGCAGCATGATAAAGCCAGTAAGAGCCATTAGGCATCAGGAACTGCTTTTATTTAGCAGTAGATCGCCAAGGAGACGAGAAAAGTAGAGTGCTCTCAGTTTAGATGCTGTTTTTGAAGTGTCCTGTTCCCCATTTTGTTCCCTGTAGGAATGAAGTAAAGGGTGAATTCAGGAAAAATAACACAACTCATGTAAAGCAGAAAATGAGTGGGCATATGGGAGCAAAAATTATAGCATCCTAATTAAAAACACATATTCGCATTAGTTTCACAAAATATAAAGAGATGTCAGTAACTTTGTTAGGGTGTCTTCCTGATGAGGAAACTAAGAAAGGATATCTAAAATAAAGCAGATTCTGAATTTTCTGTATTTTCCCAGCTTCTGAATTTGCAGATTACAAGAAATAATGGAGATAAGAGCAAAGAAACCTTCTGCCTCAAAATTAAGTGAGGTTTTCCTTTCAGAAAATCTGAAATGTCTGTCTGAAACTTCAATCCTCTGAAAACTTTAATTAATTCTCAAGCATATTATTTGAGGTAGGATACAAAAATGAGAGTACATTTTTTATCAAATTCTTGTTAGAAGGATGCTTTACTGAACATTTTGGTAAAAACCTGCTGCCTCAGATATTGAAAAATTACCCTTAAGATTGCATTGCTTATTCACCACTTCACTTTGGTTCCAAAGTTCTGTTTCAGAGTTAGATGAGAGCAGGAGAGAGCATAGCTTTTATAATCTCTTTTGTTTAATTTTTATATTGCCTAAGGCTAATGGTATTATAATCCTTCTAGGGAACAAATTTTAAAATCTTATTACTTTACAACTTTGAGAAAGGTATACTGGTCTCTTGTGACATTGAGAGTTGTGTATATTTTTTATCAGTCAGATGCTTTCATACCTAATTATTTTGTAGGAGCTATTTCTGTTAAATTCCCTTCCTGTAGCTATATGACAATTAAAAATGCAAACAAGTAAAATGCAAATAATGCTGGCTGCCAGTTCCTATCATAAAGAATGTCTTTTTATAACTTTGCCAAACTTAAACTGTTTTGTGTAAGGTACAGCTGTACAAATTCAGTGCTGCCTTACAACAGGGAAGGTCTGGAAGGCAGTCATGGGTGTTTGCTAAATCTCCCCTCTGTCTTTCTGCACCAAATCAAAATGTCTACATTTTGTCATTTCTCAGTAAACTAAACTCCTTATTACCAGTTCTCCTGCACCAGTGCCTAGACACTATTGTCTTTTTTCATCCTTGCATATTTTTATCATTATTCTTCTCTTAATTCTGGTCAACATCTTTATCTTGGACCTTTCTCATCCTCATGCTGTAGCTAAGTCTTGGATATCCTCTTGGCATGAAATGTCTGTGATGCAGTCGCTTCTGTCCTTAGAGATAAGTAAACCCCTCCTCCAGCTGTCTTCCAAAGTCTCTCTGACTCATTTACTGCACAACTCTTTGGACAACAAAGGCAATCTTCTCTGCTCAGAAACACCAAGATACTGCAAAGCCAATTCCCACAGCAACATGTTTCGCCGTGTTGTCATTTCAGTCTTGTTGTGTCTTGTGTACCTTTAAAAAAAAAACAGCAAAAAAACCCAAAACAAACCCCCAAAATGCTTTCACCTATATAGGTCTTTAAAGCCTGTCTGCACTACACCTGGGCTCACTTGTTCTGTGTAGGAAGGGAGGCTTTGTGTGTCCCCTAATGCCAGCGCTCCTCATCCCCTTAGATTTTCAACCCAACACCTGCAGAGTTTTCCATTTGTTGCCTCCCACAGGTAGAAGCAGCTCGCCAGGAGTATCTAGTCTTCCTCATTATCCTCCTTCACATCCCAATTTCAAACTGTGCATGCAGCCCAGACAGCCCAGTTTGCCAGTGCACATATTTTCTCTCTTCTGTTTTGAAGGGAAGAGCTCTGTGGCAGGTGTACCATTTTGCAGCGCATCCTGGCCTGAGGCTGGGACACCTAGATCCTGTTGCAGTATAGCAATAATATTAATTGCAGTATAATAATAGTAGTTGCAGTATAGTAATAATACTAATGGAGGTGATATGCTCCAAATAAACAGGCTGCCTCACCAAAGTAAGCATCTGTAGGAGAAGAATTGAAAAGAAAGAAAGAAAAAAAAATCTTTAAGAGGAAATCTGCTGTGAGGTCAAGTAATTTAGGGTCAGAGAAGTCTTATCTCTCTGATTAGGTTACGCAGTCTTATCTAAAAGTAAAGATTATCTTTTGGTTTATTTTCTTTGTATTACCAGTATTCTGTGGGCACTTTTAAAATTATAAAGGCCAAAATCAGTAAGCAGGATTTATAGTTCACAAAACCGCCATTTGGTCTGTACAACTGCTCGAAGAAGCTACTGAAACTCCCCAATGATCTGAAGCTGATTGAGACAGCGGGCTTGGCTGTTCTCTTATATTCTTGTAAAATTAATATCTTGCAACCTATTGTTCTAGTTTACTTCTGTGACTTTCACAGAAATAACAGTGAAGGAAGAATGGATACTATTATTTATACAATTGAATGTACTGATTTAATTTGACTAAAACCATCTTTTCTCCTTTTTTTTTTTTTTTTGTCTCCAACTTCCAGATAATAAATATCAACTTTTATAACTAATTCAGGAAAATATAGTTAGGCTGAGAAGCTTTTTCATTCTATTTTTGCTAGAAATTCCCTGCTACAGGTGATGCAGAAGATCTTATAGACACATGAACAGTTACTGAATTTGCAGTAGATGCACAGATGATGCTTTTAGAAACAGCTAATGCATTTGAATTTGATAGTCTACACCAATTAATATTCGCAAGCTCAAGTATCTTGTTTATAGAAAGACTTTTTGACTGGGTCATTAGGTTTTAGAAAGATTTGTAATCTTCCAGGAATTTGATTCTGCTGTTAAATCACCGGGGGACTCCTCACTTCTGCTTGAATATACTTGAATTGTGATGGCAGGAAGTGAAGATAAGATGATTGTATTGTTGGCTCAAGTACTGTACTGAGGCAGATATTACCTTGGGGTTTCTGCTCTCAACAACTGAAATGTCCATATGGAAACAGTGGTGGTTGCCGATTCTGATCTCGTGCCCGTTATCGTCTGTTTATTCTCTGTTAGTTCTGTGTCAGAATCACAGATAGTAACCTCCACCACCATCTCCCCAAGGTTTTCACAAGAAATTAATGATTTTGAAGCTCTCTTCTCCTTTAGGTATGTGAAGGTAATCTTCTCGTAGTCACATAAGTAACTTCCAGTTATGCTTCACTTAACCCTACATTTGACGCTCTTAAGCAAGAATTTAGAAGCACAATACATAATATAATGTAATGGTCAAGTAAGAGCTTTCCTAATGTTTGAATACATACAGCAGCAGAAAATTATTCCAGTTGTCGTAGTTTTAGGTACAATAAACAGTTCTTATAGGAGTAAGAAAAGGGGAAAAATGCTAAAATTAAACTGCATGGAGGAATTGATTAGAATTTTTTTTTGATAACCCTCCACCTATTTTATGAGCCAGGCTCAGTAGGCGTGGGAAAATATGCTAAGATTTTTGTGTTTTCTTCTTCTGTGATAGAGAGCTCCCCCCAGGTAAAATAATCCTTTGGAGGCTGGTTGTTTTTTTTATAAAGACCATTTAATCATGACAATTCAACATTTTAGGTAACTCAATAAAAAGTTCAGAGAATAATACCCTTTGAATTAAATTAAATAAACCTGCACCTGTTTCCTTTGTCTTCTGTGCTTTCAAGAATTAAATAATTCTGTTCTACAGCGATGAGAGATTTTTCTTGTTAGTTTAGACCTAAAATGTGTTATCCATTTAATCTTCTGTAATTTGGATTGTCTTTACTATAAATTGTAATGTTGGCATCCTGCTAGTGTCGAATCAGTTTCAAAATGAAAATTTTAATGTCAATTCAACAGTTTAAAACAGTTTACTTTTGGAATAATGGATTTGATTAATTTGGATTGAAAAAGAGGGAGATACTTTATTTTGAATTTTCATAGTAATTTTTTTCAGAGCATTTTTTAATGAAAAAATATTTAACATTTTCAAATTAACCTCCTTTAGGGTTAACCAAAGCAACAAATTCTGATTCACCTGATCTGTGGGGTTTTTTTTGGATCTTACTAGCCTAGGTTATAAGAATGCAGTGGGCTCCAGAGCGCTTGAAAAAGTTGCATGAGTTTGCTTCTTTCTAAAACAGCTGAAAGAGACTGGACTTCTCTGTCAAAGGGATTTCAAAGGTAACCTGTTGGGTGAACAAGAGCAGGTCACCTGGAGACTGGTTTGTCAGCCACAGAAAAGTAGTAAGAGGCATCATTTACAAACAGATGAAGGCTGTAAAATGCAAAGCTAAATGCACACAAAGTGTGGTTGGATTGTCTGCATGAAGTAACTAGGTGATTTATTTATTTATTTTTTTAAATATTGTTGCAGAAATGTTACAGAAAGTGTCCTGATATGCTTAGTAAAACTCAGCATGTACCAGTTTCCCAAATGCAGTGACAGAGTATGTTTACTTAGTGCATTTTATACTGTACTGGACAAAATGATAATAAATGACTAGTAGAGACAACTGTGAAGGAATTGGAGTTGAATAATTTCTTTTGCCATTTCAATGGTCCTTGCAGAGAGCCCATGGCTCTCTAGTCTAAGAGCCATTCCAAGATCCTTCCAGGGTCAAATGGAAAATTATCCATGTCTAACAAATGACAGGACTTATGTTAGTAATATTACTGATCTTGAGTTTGTCACATATTGACTGTAATCAGAGAGTATAAATCTTCTAAAATTGGTACTCCAAATATCACCATGCTGTCTGAAGCACAGGGGATAACAAAATGCAAGGTTATTGTCTTCATATTATTTTTTTTAGGCAGGAAACACTTTTTTTGTGAATAGAATGTGTTCTTCGCTAGGGAGGTAATTAATTTCTTACAATAATAGAATACACAGAACAAGATAGAAAATATATTTAAAAGTTTTATAGTTGTTACATTTTTAGTGCGAATGGGTTTGTAGGTATAGTTCTTTTTACCACTGCTGTGAATAACAGAAGGCCATATGGGTGAATTTTATTATAGAGCAGTAAATGTGTATAATGTCTCAGGAACTGAACCCATGACAGGAATTTGTGCAGACAATTGTGAATAAACCTTCCAGTCAATAAGAACAACAACGACAAAAAAAATCTGTATTTTAAAGATAGCTTCTGGCTCAATTAAACAGGAGAATTTTTATAGAGTTCAGAATCAGTTCCTTAAGTTTCTTTTTTGACTAATAAAAAGAGAAACAAGATTGCCACCAGTTCTGCACTGTGGTTAGTAAGTGTGTTTCAGTAATTTCAGTACCGTTGGTAATTGCTGTATAATTAAACCTACTCAAAATGCCTTTATAATAAAGGAATAGTTTGAAGATGTCACTCTGATAATGGTCAGCTCTTCTCCAGTAACATACCTCAA
Source organism: Ibidorhyncha struthersii (assembly GCA_013398815.1). Classification (NCBI taxonomy): domain Eukaryota; kingdom Metazoa; phylum Chordata; class Aves; order Charadriiformes; family Charadriidae; genus Ibidorhyncha; species Ibidorhyncha struthersii. The sequence goes on from VZSZ01009112.1 coordinate 144,588, forward strand.
CACAATGGTGCCTAAGACACAGATGAAGTTGAAAATACTGGTATAATCTTGTGTATTCAAATGGTTTGTTTCTAAAAGAAAAACCAAACATGATGGCTTCATGGACACTTCTTGCAGTATTTAATTCTAAGGAAAAGTTTGCGTTATTAAAAAGTAGTAGTATGTGATGTGTCTGATCACTTTTTTAAGTTTTACATGCATCTAGTCAAATCCTAAACAAGAACACCCCAATACCATTGCTTGGTTTTGTTGAAAAGAATGATCATAGAGGAAATAATGGTTGTTGTGAAAAACAGCGGTGTAAGAAGGCAAATGGCTGTCTTCCTTTTTCATGCGAACTCTTTTATGACACGCTGCCTTTAGAAACAACATCAGTGCAAAATTGCTGCAAAAAGCAGTTGAGGGAAATAGAGCAGGAAAAGAGGAGCACCACATTTCTGTAGAATTGATATTTTCTAGAGTTCTAGGAAAAAAAAAAAAACACTGGCTAGCCTTTATATGGACTTTGGAGAAAAAAATGCAAGTGCAAAAAATTAAAGGATTTCATTAAATGCTAAAAGGAAAACTAAAAGTAAAAACAGACGCAACATCCTGCTATTGGAAAGGAAATGTGAAAAAACCACACACAGAGGAAAGATATCTGTATGTGCTAATGGCAAAGCTGCTACTGACATTGTAGTGAGAGCAGAATCAGGTCCCAAATGAATGGAAACAAAACTATAGTGTAGGAGTGTTTTGAAATGGTGGTAAAACTGGTGCAGAGCAGCTTGGTTTGGGTTGGGAGGGAAGTGGTGTGTGACAAGAAACTTCTGAAGCTACTGAAAAGAGTTGAAAGTTGAAAATTTAAAGTAATACAAGTGTATAAGTGATATCTGTGTAACAGAGAATGTGCTGTGACAGAGTGGAGCAAAAAGATAACATGCAAGCAGCTGATTGGAGTTAGATTTCTTACAGTGTAGGAGGAGTCAGATCCATATTCCAGATTCATTCTGACGATTTATAAAGCCCGAGGCCTTAATCTGAGCCTACAGTATGATCTGCCTGGGATTTTGGTTCAGTAGCTTCAATTTACATTATCTTTAGCAATTCATCTCACAGTTTCAAGTGCTTCCACATTATTAAAATGTTCTGTAGCTTTTTTTTTTTACTATGACACTGTGGGTTTGTGCAATCAGAGAGAACAAAAGAATAAATAAATGCTGGTGTCACTTGGAGCTTTAAGTGAGACCGCAAAGGAGCTTAAAATTAGACCAGCTTCAGAGGAACACTTTTAAGCTATTGAAACTTCACTCAAAAAGTCACTTAGAGAATTCCTTGTGCAGCCATCAAGGGATGGAACATAACAATAGAAATGCTGAAAGTTTTATATTGCCTTATCTCCATTATACTATTTATTTGTAAGGTTTCTACTTAAACAAAAGCTAGAATGGAGAAAGTGATTTGTTAACATAAATTCCAGCTACTGCTAGAATCTGTGAATTAATCTCACCAGAAATATATTTTTCTTGCTGAACAAGTACTCTATACTAAACCTAAACTATGCCACAATTTATTATCTTGCGTAGTCAGTGTTTGCCAAATTAAGTAATGTCAGATTCACCAAAAAACCTTGAACTGAAGATTTCATGAGATGGTTGGAGGCCATCTTGGGCACAGTGATCATGAAATGATAAGATTTTTTGATCCTCAGAAAAGTAAGGAGGGAGGTCAGCAGAACTGCCAACTTGGACTTCTGGAGGGCTGACTTTGTCCTGTTTAGAGGCCTGGTTGATAAAGTCCCTTAGGAGGCAATTCTGAAGGGCAAAGGAGTCCAGGAAGGCTGGATGTTCTTCAAGAAGGAAATCTTAAGGGCACAGGAGCAGGCCGTCCCCATGTGCCATAAGACAAGCCAGTGGGGAATAAGACCGGCCTGGCTGAACAGAGAGCTTTGACAGGAACTCAGGAAAGAAAGGAGAGTTTGTGACCTTTGGAAGAAGAGGCAGGCAACTCAGGAGGACTACAAGGATTTTGTGAGGTTATTCAGGGAGAAAACTGGAAGGGCCAAAGCGCAACTAGAACTCAATCTGGTAACTGCTGTAAAAGTCACCTAAAAATGTTTCTATAAATACATTGGCACCAAAAGGAGGGCTAAGGAGAATTTCCATCCTTTATTGGACGTGGGGGAAACATAGTGTCCGAGGATGAGGAAAAGGCTGAGGTACTTAATGCGTTCTTTGCCTCAGTCTTTAATAGTAAGACCAGTTGTTCTGCGGTACCCAGCCCCCTGAGCTGGAAGACAGGGACAGGGAGCAGAATGAAGCCCCCACGATCCAAGGGGAAATGGTTAGTGACCTGCTACACCACTTAGACACACACAAGTCTATGGGGCTGGATGGGGTCCACCCCGGGTACTGAGAGAGCTGGCGGAAGTGCTCACCAAGCCACTTTCCGTCATTTATCAGCAGTCCTGGCTAATCGGGGAGGTCCGAGTTGACTGGAGGATAGCAAATGGGACGCCTATAAGGGCCACAAGAAGGATCCAGGGAATTACAGGCCCATCAGTCTGACCTTGGTGCTGGGGAAGGTTATGGAGGAGATCTTCTTGAGTGCCATCAGGTGGCACCTACAGGACAACCAGGTGATCGGGCCAAGTCAGCATGGGTTTATGAAAGGCAGGTCTTGCTTGACTAACCTGAGCTCCTTCTTTGACAAGGTGACCCACTGACTGGATGAGGGAAAGGCTGTGGGTGTTGTTTACCTGGACTTTAGTAAAGCCTTTGACACCATTTCCCACAGCCTTCTCCTGGAGAAACTGGCTGCTCATGGCTTGGATGGGCATACTCTTTGCTAAGTAAAAAAACTGGCTGGATGGCTGGGCCCAGAGAGTGGTGGTGAATGGAGTTAAATCCAGTTGGTAGCCAGTCACAAGTGGTTTCCCCAGGGCTCAGTACTGGGGCCAGTTCTTTTTAATCTGTTTATCAGTGATCCGGATGAGGGGATTGAGTGCACCCTCAGTAAGTTTGCAGATGACACCAAGTTGTGAGGGAATGTTGATCTGCTTGAGGGTAGGAAGGCTCTACAGAGGGATCTGGACAGGCTGGATCGATGGGCTTAGCCCAATGGTATGAGGTTCAACAAGGCCAAGTGCCGGGTCCTGCACTTGAGTCACAGTGACATGATGCAGCGCTACAGGCTTAGGAAAGAGTAGCTGGAAAGCTGCCTGGCAGAAAAGGACCTGGGGTTGTTGGTCTACAGCCAGCTGTATATGAGACAGCAGTGTGCCCAGGTGGCCAAGAAGGCCAAGAGCATCTTGCCTTGTTTCAGAAATAGTATGGCCAACAGGACCCGGGAAGTGATTATCCCCCTGTACTTGGCACTGGTGAGGTTGCATCTCAAATTGAGGACATTCAGGTACTGGAGCATGTCCAGAGAAGGGCAACAAAGCTGGTGAATGGTCTAGAGCACAAGTCTTACGAGGAGCGGCTGAGGGAACTGGTGTTGTTTAGCCTGGAGAACAGGAGGCTGAGGGGAAACCTTATTGCTCTCTACAGCTACCTGAAAGGAGGTTGTAGCAAGGTGGGGGTCAGTCTCTTTCCCAGGTAACAATGGTAGGACAAGAGGAAACGGCTGCAAGCTGTGCCAGGGGAGGTTTAGATTGGATATTAGGAAAAATTTCTTCTCTGGAAGTGTTACTAAGCATTGGAAGAGGCTGTCCATGGAAGTGGTGGAGTCACCATCCTTGGAGGTATTTTAAAGACATGTAGACCTGGCGCTTAGGGACATGGATTAGTGGTAACTTGGCAGTGCTAGGTTAACGGTTAAAGGTCTCTTCCAACCTAAACAATTCTATGAGAAATATATGGTTACTGTACCTATCTCTGCTTGTAATATGGCATTTTTCTCTTTTGTCAGTGGTAATGGACTTAAACTGAATGTTTTTATAGTGGTAGTGAATTAGATCTGGAGTATCCAATGCAGTTCTTTTAAGAAAGAAATTATTTTAAAGTAATTATCAAAAATCATACAGTTTAACACTTTTTTCATCACTATGTTTGCTGGTAAGTTAAAAACCAAAAAGATATATGGAGCAATTTCAAAGAAATGTTATAAATAAATAGATGTGATTAATGCTGAATATGAGAAAAAGTACAATGAAAATATCCTATTTTGGATTGCATCTGGGTGTCTTTTATACCTGAAATTTGCTGACAGCCACATACATTTTGTGTTTTCTCTGACACTCATTTCTCATGTCTGTTTTTTCCCTAAGTACCAAAATCCAGGAGAGAGATTAAAAACTGCAACTATGGGTATATTCAATGCCAAAACTATCAAATTACCCCAAAGTTAGGACAGTCCAATAGTATACTGCCAGAAACTGTGTTCAGTATATGCTGACTTGTTCCTTAGTACTATTTTATGAAAAATGAGGTTACACACCCAAACCACCCTAATTCCAGTCCCTATAACTGGTGGCTGAAGTTCTTTCATCGGTTTATGCAGTTTCATTTTATAGCGGAACAATCTGTTGAAACAGATTGGCAGAGCTGTGACTGAGCTCTGAAACGATCCTATGAGTGGAGGCGTCATAAAGTTTAGCAGCTGTTGAGAAGATGTTCAGAAGATGTTAGTAGGTGTTTAGCAGATTCTTGCAAAATAGGCTGTTTGATTGTAAGGAAATAGTAGCTCAGCCTTGTTCAGGAGTTAATCAGAAGCCTTAGGAGGCAATCCTATAAGCCAGAAAGGAATTATTAATTTCAAAAAAATGAATATTTTATTTTAATTTCTTCATTTTCAGAAGTGTTTTCTAAACAGTTCTGTAAGGATGTGAACTACTTTTGCACAACCTTATCTTGGTATTAATCATATATTTAGTTACCAAATTTCAAACCTCTTTCAACAGAAAAAGAAATAGGTTTGGTTGGATGTGTGCGTGTGTTTTTCTTCCCAAGTGTTAGTGATTATTTACACAGCGGTAGCTCTAAGTAGAATATGACAGTGTCTGAGTGAATCATGCTGTGCCTGCATAATCCCTACCTCATCCTTTCTCCTTAAATATAACAGCAAGGGAATAGTAGCTTTGACATTTTTGAAGAGTATAGCTGCTAACTGAGCTTGTAAAAGAAATGTGAAGAAGGGATATTTGATAAGCATAGTCCTGAATTCTTGACAGGCTTTTGAAGGAAAGTTTGAGGGCCTGAAAGCCCTTGCAGAGGAGCAGTATTTTTCTCCTCTCCCATTTCTTCAGCCCTGCAACGTATAGTGCCCCATCCCCCCAGTCCTTGCCAATATTTCTAGGGAAGCATTTTTATCTTATGCCATTAAGTCATTAGCATTTTAGAAGCTGTTTCTGGCTGTGTTGATGTTACGTGGGATAAAAGATGTAGTCCTTTTCCAGAAGTCCTTCATTGGGCATGTCTACCAAAGACCTGAGCTATCTTGAGTGGGATGTTTTGCCAATGTTTCCTCTTCTTGGGGCACATATCTTCCATACCTGCTTCGTAGTGAAACTCTTCTGTTTCATTTTTTTTTATTACCTCCTGGTAAGGACCCTTCCATGTCCTAGTCTGTATGGCGATGGCAAGAAAGGCATGGTGGATTCTGACACACGCATTAAGCTTACACAGGTCTCCGGAGAGTAACATTTTTTCTTACTCTTTGCTTATTAGCGAATCTGCAAGGAATAATTGGAGCCAAGCACATTTCTGATGTCTCTTCAAATGCTTGAATGAATCCCGTATTTCTATCACCAGTCCTGCCCTGAAGTCACTGAAAATGTACCACACTTCACAGCAGTTCAGTTTAATCTGAGCAAAACTGACTTTTGAAAAGGGCTTTCAGCCTCAAGTATTGTAGAGGTACTACTTTGCTGTCTTCTTACCTCACAGATTAACAAGGTATTCCATGTATAATGCTTTAAGAACAGAAAATAGTTTCAAATATTGCAAAGCGCTCTGCCACAACAACAATTTTACAAAAGATTAAAACATGTAGTGCTCTGAGCTGTGATATTCCTCACACATCCATTGTTGTTGATGGAGAAGTGGGAAGGCGAGGCTGAGCTCACATGGATTTGTCAGTGTTTCGGGTTTGGTTTGTTTTTTTTTTTTCCTTAAGTGCTGGTATGGCATCAGAAACTAGCAGTGATTTTACAAAATATGCAATGTCCAGGTGGTGTTAGTCCTTACAGATATATCAGGCTGGACGGTTAAAATTGTGGTTTCTAAAAAGAAGACCTGAGCTAGACTTGGCTATAGGCTGTTTTGTGTCTTCCATGATATTGTGGCTTTGGATTCCATTTTACATCCTAGCTCTTACTTCATGATGTTTATTCATCAATGCCATATGTTCCAATAATTGAAGAGCAGCAAAGTTAGAGCACTAATAACATTTTGCTGTGAAGTACCCCACCAGCTAATAATATATATAATAATGCTGAATTTACAAAACAGATCGCTGGAAAAATAGCTTGTATTACAAGTCTGTAACGAACTGGAAGTCTTGTTAATCATTCATAATTGTGCTCAGAAAGGAAAAGGGCAGTGGTTAATACTGATACTGCAAATGGCAGAATCCTGATTAAGTATGAATATGCACGGAAATGAATCTGCTGAGCAGTATCAAACAACAGATATTTTGAGCCTGCTGCTACTTTTCTTGTTCATGAAGTGGAAAGAAAATAGCTCAAGGAGGACAGGCATATTTGAAGAAGGGGAGAGAACAGCGAACAGGATAGATGAACTGAATTTTGCAAAATGGCTTATATATAACTGCATTTTCATATAAAAGTTCATATCATACATGTTCACAATATAGAGAAAAATATCTATGTCATATAAATAAACACAGTTTAGTAAATGTGGTTCTCTGATACTGATGTTTCTCTAACAAGAGAAATTAACTTGAACCACCTGAAATTTGTGGTCACTCAGTCAAGGATGAAAGAGGTGTAAGTTTTTTTCTGGGATTTTTTTTGTTGTTTAAAAATAACTATATTTAGATATCAGTGGATTTGTGAGTGTTTCCAGAATTTTAATTGATACACAGGAATCGAATACCTTTTTATAATCTAGTAAGATGGAGCTTACAGCATCTTTAGCATGCCTGGTCACTGCTTCTCCTGTAATGAAGCATACGTTTTTATATTGTTGCAAAGGTGTGTTTGTCTGCATGCAGGTTTTCTTTCCTGTAGGTTACCTGTGTGAACAACTTACGTCTTCTTTTGCTCAGTTTTGCTTTATTTAGTCTCAAAACTGCTTAATATGGCTGATCACTTGCCCAGAATGAGTAAAACCTGCTACACAAAAAGAATCTCTTATTTTATGGAATTTACTGTTTCATGGGTACTGTATTTATAGCTTTTTACTTTGCTTCTGTCTTTTCTAGCTATTAATTTTATTTAAACTCAGTTAGATATAAGGACAAGTGGTCATGCATTCCGTGTCTGTAAAATAAAATCCTTTACCCAGAAATATGGTCTTTTATCTCTGTTCTCTGATGTCTAGTACATCACTAGTACCATTTGAGGTTTTTCATGCCATGTCAAAAGCTCTGCCACATACTATTAATTTTGTTTAGCACAAGCTTTTCAGGGTAGTTGGTTACACGGTCCTGAAAATATATCAAAAGTTCACCTGGAAAGAAAGGCTTTGTGCCTGTTCTGTGCTTGTATGCTTGAAGTGCTTCCAACCCTTCTTCATCTTACAGGTGTCTGGGATGTTCCACGATACAGCAGATAGTTTCTACCAAAATGATAAACTCTTTCTTTTTCAAGGCTGTGTTATATATAGCCTGGTAGCTTGCTTCTCCGCATGCTGCTGTTTATGTTAGTGTGTGCAGGACTGGGACTAATAGAAACGTGATTCCCTGAGTTAGATCTAAATATCCTCTGGCTGTCAGTGACATAGAAACCTATGAATTTAGGTGTGGTGACGAATTACTATCCAGTGATAAAAAGAAACATAAAATGAGGCAAAAGATACATGAAAACACTTTCATAACAGTCTAATATTCTTTTTGATCAGTTGCTTGTTATGAGCCATAGGATAAACTTTGTTTCCAATTCTGTATTGAATGTATCTTGACACCTGCCTATTTACCAATTTTGGCACTAGTATACAGGGAAAAACTGCATGAGTATGTAGGTGTGTGTGTATTTATTTTCTCCCTTCCTTTGCCAGAGAGAACTAGAAAGGCAGCGCTTCTGGCATTGTCCCAGTGCAACAGAAATGATTCATGATTCTCCAACAGCTGACTGGTGAAATGATGTGGCAGAAAGGATGCCGCTTGTCGTTTAATATTATTTTAGACTGTAGATACTACAAAGCAATGCTTTTCAAATGTGGCTTAACCTTGAGAAGTGACTTACAAAAGGTCACGGAGTGCTCTGTATGCACTGCTCCAGCGACTCCTTAACTAAGCCAGTTGGAGTACTCCGTCCTTTGGGGGCAAACCACACCAAAACAACAGCAAAGACCCTTTGGTCTTCCTACAAAGCATGCTTTGCTTTCTTCTGTCAAAAATTACCTTGACTGATATGGCTGAAGATACTTGACAGAGTGCCTTAGTGATATAACCTTCTGGGTCATAAAAATTTACATCAAACTTCGAGTAATGCTGCTATAAACGTAAAGTGACACACCACATAGCTAACATGTTCATGCAGAAGGATTCTCTAATATAATGACTGAATATGACCTTGCTTTAGGCAAGCTGCTTTGTGAGTGAGTGCTGAAAAATACTATGTGGTTCATGGGATATATGGCTTGCATTAGAGGAGCATGACATTAGCTTGTCAGCAGCTTAACTTGCAAAAACCCAGAGGTTCAGGTTTTGGTTTTTAAGAAGACAATTAAAAATGGAGAAAGGAATTGTAGATGCTTCCAAAAAGAAAATAACAAGAGTAATATAATATGTTATAAATATAATATAAAAATAAGCAATGTATAACACATCAACACAGGCATGTTATTTATATAATATTTTATAATACAAATATATAATAGTAATAACACTAACTCAGCAGGGTCATATGAACTCAGTGGAGCATGTGTGTGCTGTGCGTTATGCTTATTTTGTCTGGCATATGCTTGCTTTTCTGTTAGTTCCCATATGTTTGTATGACTCTTTTGACGTGTGAACAGACCCCTAAAGATCATTTGGATATCTGCTGTATGGTCATATGTGCATGTTGCTATATACACACAATGTTTCTATGCAGAAAGATGTCAGTTCTGCTTATCTTCTCATCCACTCACAAAGGCACAATCTGAAGAGGGCAGTGTTAGATATCTGAGTCAGAGGATGCTGCTGTAGTCAAGATAATTTCTTTTTACATAAAACGGGTGGTGATATGCTTGTCTGTGCTTTGGTTAGCTTAAAGATTGTCTGTTAATCTATCTATACAAATAACTCATCTATTTAAAAGGAAACAAGTATATTGATTCATTTGCCAGACAAAATACAGATGCAACTTTGCAATTTAGGCCACTTCCTACTTGTCTTACCATTGCCACTGTTTTACAGTGAATGGAAGTTTCACATGCCAAGAAGTTCTACAGTTTGTACTTCATAATACACAGTTAATATTAATGACTTGGGGAACCATTACCAAAACAACTTTTAAGTTTTGAAATCACATTCATAGCCAAGTTTAAGAAAGAAAAATTATATTTTTTTTTGTCAAATGAAGATTAACTGCCACCCCATTTATTTCTTGTCTAGCTCGCTTAAGAGTTTTGGTTTAGATTTTGCTTCTTGGTAATGAGTAAGTTAATGCCATAATACAAATGTGGCATTGTGCCTAAGTAATAGATGTTAAGTTAATATGTAAGACAGTTGTATATTACCCTAGAAGCAATAAATGGTGACATATTTGCTCAAGTGTAGTAGATTTTTAAACTTTTAACTAGAACAAGGTTAAGAAATGTTAGTCCCACATACTGAATAATTTCCTTTTTTCCTTTTACATTCAGTTAGTTCCAAAAATGTTTGGCTAGTATGTACATATACCTGAATGGTATGACGTGAATCCTAATTTGTGGGGTAAAGTATCTTTGACAATAAAGAACAAAAGCATGTAAAATGAACACAAAACATTGAAAAATATTTTTTTTCAATTCAGTTCAATTACAGAATAAGACATATTTATGATGAGAGAAAAGTGAAGGTTAATTCCTATTTTATCAAATCTGTTCATTCAAGTTTAATTGATTGAAGCTTTAAAGACAATGTAAAATCCTTCAGTGAATTTTACTTTCACTTAACAACTTTTTCCCATGCTTAATGTTTTTCTAGAATAATGCTTTCCCAATAACTGACCTACATTTCTAGTGGCGCAGTCTCAGTCCACTTCTGCTTCTCTCCTGAAAAACCTAGAGCAAATCATTGACCTGCTCGTCTCTACACAGAATGCGTCTTATATATTTATAAGTATTTAATTTGTTATTTTTTCCTCAGCTGACCATTTCTCATTCCCTTAATTTTTCTTCGCTATAGTTCCTGTGACTCAACTTGAAAGTTTCTTGAATTAAAAGTATGGTGATCTGTTCAATAGTTTATTTAAAAAAAAAGAAAACCCACAGCAAACAAACCAAAACAAATGCAACCCATGTAATACATTCCAAAAATCTTTTTTACAGTTATGTCTGTTCGCTTTACTTTGATTACATTAATGAAGCATCTCATTTTCCTTATTTTGTGAGCTTCATGACCGCTTTTTCATTAGAGGCTTCTTAAGCTGTATATTCTGAGCTAGGCAAAGCTGCTCTTTGTTTGGTCATTTTATGCGGTAAAGGATTTCAGGATTATAATGTAAAGCATGAAAGTTTTAGCTTACAGTTTTCTTTTTTTGTAAAAACTACGTGGGGAAAAATAAAAACTTTGAGCTTTTCCAAATTCACTTTTGTTGTTTTTTAAAAAACTTACTGTTTTTTGTCTTCACACAGCTTTGTTAAGGTGATGGCTCTATCCAAGAGACACGAAGTGAAACCTATTTAAAGAACAAAACTACTTCTGTGTACATACATCTTTAGAGACACAGATGTGTGTGCTTGGCAGTATGTAGAAAACCACCATAGATATATAGGTCTGGAAGTCATTCAGACCATGTCCCTGACACAACTAGATTAATAATATCTGTAGCATTCCTGATAGCTATTTATATAGATGATTCAGTGATGGATACAGAAAATAAGTTCTCATGCTTCACTCTCTTTGCCATTAAATGTTCTTCCAACCTAAATGTTTTCCTTGCTCTACTCGCTATAGGTACAAAGTACAGGTCATCCCATCGTCCTTGAAGTGGCCTTCTGATGCAGCTGAAAACTGTCATTATGACCTCAGTCTTCATTTCATGCAGTTAAATGAGTCCAGGATAGTTAAGCTTTCTCTAAAATCGCTTTTCCTAGATGCTGCAAGCTTGTTGCTCTCTTCTTGATTCTCACGAGCTGGTTCACATCCTTCCTGAAATGTGGCACCTTAGAGTGGTCAAAATAAAGCGGACAAAACCTGATGCCTTTCTAAAGCTGAATGGAAGGACAGCTTTTTTTGCCTTTTGCATCAGTGTGATAATTTGTGGTGGCCCACTAAGAATCCCAGATGACCTGGTCGTTTTCTGTAGAGTTCCTGCTTGTCTGCCTGCCTGCAGTCTGTATTTAGGCAATTATTGTTTCTGCATGAGTGTTGGACCTTGCACTTTCTCATATTGAAATACTTTTTTCTAACTTGCATTTTTGAATTTGTTAAAAATCCTTTGAAATTTAATCTTGTCTTCACATATTCAGGAAGTCTTTCCCCTTTTTGCTGTCGTTTGGAAATTTAATAAGCATAGTTTATCCTCATCACAGATTTTTTGCTTGTGAAGGCTTCTTAAACTGGTGTTAGCACTGACCTACCTCCTGGCAGGTATCAGTATCAGAAAACCTCACAGGTTTTTCTCATAGATATATAGCCACCTTAATTCAAATGTCAAACCTAAGTATGCTCATTTGCACTTTCAGGTTGTAGGAATGGCAATAATATGCAGTTCTTTAGCAAGCAATAGCGATCTGAATAGTACCTTCTATTAACAAAACAGTATTTGGAAAGCACGCCTTGATTAAAATTCTTTCTAGTTTATTTCTTAGATTATTAACAAATACAGCAGGCTTACTACTATATAGGTTTTAATAAAATGATGAACACGGTCCTAGGTTATGAAACTTGTCATTTTCTTTCATTTCAATGTAAGTGGTATGATTTCATTTGTATTTTAGTGAGCACATATTAAGCTGAGTGAATAATGTCATGGACTGCCTCCTGTAGGTTGAGAGTTTTGTAAATGCTCTTATTTATTCTGTGCCTTTTAAAAAATAAAGAAAATAAGTTTCTGTTCAGTTATATTGACCTGCACAAACAGTCCATATGCATACCCTCCAGCTATACAAGATTAAACTTCACACGCCTTCCCTTCTCTTTGCAGAGCTGTTTCTTGAAGGCTCTTTCTGGCCCCAGGTATTACCATAAACTTTTCAGTCTCCTTTATCTGCATCAAACAGGCGTTTTGCATTGATTATTTTTTCCTGATTGAAAAACGGGCATTATAATCAGTCCTTGTAACAAATGTACGACAGAACTATCGATTTCTGAACCGGAAGCTGTTACTGGTTGTAAATAAAGAAGCCTTGGTAAATATATGCAACTAAGTATGAAACCCCCATGCTCGCTCAGCAGCACAATCTGATAAATTCTTGATTGACTATGTGTGTCCTGTAGCCATTTCGGGCTGGAGGGCTCTGACTGACACTTATTTATATTTCCCCACATTTGAAGGACAGTCCCACAAAATATATGTATATTATTCTGCAAATACAGTGTCAGATAGTTCCACTGATGATATCGCTCAAGTGTGTGTTACTCTGATGCAAGTGTAGGTCACAGAGTTAACACTTCTGTGGCTATTTTTTGTCACCTTTCAACTCTCTACAAGAATATTACAGGTGCTGGCTGTGACTTAAACCCAGGATTTACTTTTTTTCCTTCCCTGCAGGGAGTGTTGTAACTGGAACGTGAAGTGGGATTAATAGCAAATTTTAATGTGTTACCTGCAGAGATCATAAGGCTCATGGAAATGTGACGCTAGGAAAGGACCCCCAGAGATCATTTAATTCAGCATTTGTCATTGATGCAGGATGTACTGTACTTAAACCAACCCTGAAAGAGGTTTTGTCTAAGGTGTTTAAAACTTTCACTGAAGGAGACTACAAGCTTCCTATTGCTGCCTTTCATCATCGTAAGATTTACCTGTTATTTACCTTGATTCTCTTTGTTGCATCTTAAGCTGATTTTCTTTTTATACATCATCATCTGTTGGATAGCATCCTCCATATGACGACAGAGAAGGATTGGGGGGGGGGCCCTCTTCTGTCCCTCTTTTTTGTATCAAAGAAAACCTATTCCTTCAGTTCCACCTTATTTTTTTTAATCTCTTCTCATTCTTCTTATCACCTTTCAGGGTTTTTTGCATACTTTTAGAAGTGTAGATTTATATATTCTGAATTAATTGTAATTTAGTTCAATCACCTTATGTTTTTTTCCTGAAATAAAGACATTAAATTAAAACTGCACAATGAACATTGTCAGCGAAAAGCATTACCCAATAAGAACATTCCAGAGATATGTTCCCTCTCTTTTTTTTGAACTTGGATTTGAAAGATACCCTTGTACATAAGGTATTAGATTTATTAATGTTTCGATTTATTTTGGAGAGAGATGTGAAGGTTTTGTTTAATGGCACAGCCTAGAAGTATAAGATTCATAAATAACTTTAGACATGGACCATGTAGAAATATGTCTTGGCAAGCTAATGATACCTGGTAAACTTTATTGTTTATGTTTCTGTGTCTAGATACCATATGTCTGTGTGTGTGCATGTCTGTATAAAATTATTTAAATTCCATCCACCTGTTGCAGTCTAAAATGAGTTGTGCATTCTTCTGAAGGAAGATGTTATACAGATTGGCTTAAGTTAGGGGACTAAACTTGGTAAAAAAGGTTTTGTTCTAGGGTGGGTTTTTTGGGGGGTTGGGGTTTTTTTTTCAGTTTGTCATTTGAAAGTCTGGTCTAATGAAAAACTTTTAAACAAAAAAATTCAAAAGTAGTAGTATTGGTGGATTGACCTGAATTAAGGTTTCTGTCATTATACTGAAAAATCAGGGTCTATTGAAATCAGCTCAAAATACTTGGCCAGTTAGCCAAAGCAGTATCCTCCCAGCTCGCTTCAGGTTACAAAGTGCAAGATTGCATTTTGCAAACCTGAGACGTGGAATGAACTCCCTTTCTCATGTCTCTTTCTTCCCACCCTGTCATCGTCCAGGATCCCAGTTCCACACAAGTTTTATTCTCTTGACCCACTATCTCTCAGATTTTGCTGAGGGAGGGCAGTGACATTATCCCTAATTATGCCAATCAACCAGAATTCCCTTAGAGGTTTGTAAAGACTGTGGCTGTAGAGGGCAGAAGTTGAATGTGATACACAGAAGAAATGACAGATAAAAGTTTAATATTCCTTAAAATGCCTTTAAGTGCTGCAACCCCTGAAAGCACAGGTCTATAAGCACTCCATTAGAAATGGAATATATGCTGTAAATCAGCTCGAAAGAGCCATGTGCTTAATGCTGCTGTAGTCTTTAAAAAAGATGCAGAGTGTGAGCAGCTAATGGTTTGGCCTCAGAAAATCCTTCTGAAGTGGAGAGTAATGTGAGTGTCAAGTGTGGGAACACTTACTTTTATAATACAAGCCTGTGAATAAGACAGGTGTTTATACAGTATTTAAATAATGGATTTTATTAACACATCAACATTGGATTCCTAGTTGCTTCACTAGACCAGCAAATGTTTACTCTTATTGATGACTAATCAGTATGTTTCAAAGGACTTGTAGAATTCATGATACTGATAGTAAATATCTCATGAACTGGCCAGGAACATCTTCCAGGTGTAGGTATTAATCATTTTTATAATTGTGACGCCTATTGTTAAAGCAAGGCGGGGACAACATTGTACTGGGTGCTGCACAAATGCGTGCAAGTAAGTACTTCATGCCCTGCAGTACTTGTCATCTAAATGCAGACACAGGATGGGAGAAGGGCTGTCTCAAAACTGGCTTAATGCAGACACAGGATGGGAGAAGGGCTGTCTTAAAACTGGCTTAGAAGTGGTGTTTGGGCAATGGGCTATCTAAAAGTGCCTTGGTAACAGTAAATACTGGTCAGCTCGGTTCAGAGCTGTCTATTCCCTGGTTTGTTTGGGTATAATTTTATTTAACTTGATGTGTTCATATGGTTTACATTGCTAGGCAAATACTGCAATTTTATGCAATCTCTCCTGTGTCTGTTACCCATTTACACAGGTGTTGTACAGTGGATGATAGCAGAATGACTCCCTTTCTTATTTCTGCATTTCTATTGACATACTCATTTTAAGGGTGACAGGTGAAACTTTTTTCCCACTTTTAGTTTATTCTTTCCAATCCAGTCGTGAGTATCTAAAACAAAAATGGTATACAAATGTATACATGAATGGTACATGGTAGTGTAGTGATAGGATAAGGGGTAACAGTTTTAAGCTGAAAGAGGGTAGATTTAGATTAGATATAAGGAAGAAATTCTTTACTGTGAGGGTGGTGAGGCACTGAAACAGGTTGCCCAGGGAAGTTGTGGCTGACCCATCCCTGGAAGTGTTCAAGACCAGGTTGGATGGGGCTTTGACCACCCTAGTCTAGTGGGAGTTGCCCCTGCCCATGTCAAGGGGGTGGAACTGGATGATCTTTAAGGTCCCTTCCAACTCAAACCATTCTATGATTCTATGAATATATTCTTTTTCTTGTGTTATTATTCTTGTATTTACAAAATCAAATCAGTCTAATGTCATTGTGTGGATATAGCAGGATTGCTGTCATTTCTCAATTTTAATTTTGAATCTATTATTAGTTGAATTTGGAGAACTGATAGCTGGCAAGTAATGAATTTGTTTTGCCTGTTGTCCGCCTTTTGGTCTGGTCAGTTGATTCGTGTCAGTTGATAGGTAAGGAAAACCAAAGGTTAGTATCTTTTCAGAGTGGAATCATTTTCAATAATCTAAGATTTTATGTAAGAAAAGAGGGATCTGCTTAAAAAATGGGAGGAGAGGTGTCTTTCCATGAGTACCTCTGGGGAAACTGGCTGTCACTGAGGCAGCTTCAAAGTGCACTTCTAGTACCCCATGTGTAAGAGGTCTCTCATCAGTCCCAGCTGTGAGCACTTCAAACTACACTCATTCGCTCAGAAGGTTATCTGTTATGAAGACCTCATGTTCTGCGTCAGTAGAGAGTACAATTTCATAGATCCAGAAAGATAACGTTGTTTTGGTTTGGGTTCCTACCAAACAGCTAGATTCTATAAATGCTAAAGTGTGTTTTCTATTACATATGTGCAAACAGTCGAAGTGAACTCTCGCAAGATACTGGTGTGCTGAAGTATTAATGCCGTAGTCAATCAGTAATAAAGTCTGTTCAAAATTTTGTTTACTCAATTTGATCCTATCATCCATTTTAATTGTGTTTAAATATCTTTAATGAGGAGAGATCTGTTAAACCATAAAGTTAGATGGCAGGCATCTTTTGTTCATGGTCTCATAAGTATACATTAAAATAAGTTACTTGAGTCTTTTGGGAAAAAGTCCAAATTGTAATGTTTTGACAATTATGTCACCTCTGGTAGTACTTATTCTACTCAGATGACGATAGTGCCCATTAAAATGAGAGCACAGCACACATGAAAAGAAAATACTCTCTACCATTTACTGTTTTGAATGAAGAACGAGTAATAAAAATTATACTGAAATTTGGTCTGTTTTTAATTGCTGTGCAGTGCACAGCAATTGATAGCTAAAGTGCTAATTATTTTTAATGTAATTACATTTAATTATCATAATTGCTAGTCATATCTCCTGTCCTAATAGAGAG
Source organism: Ibidorhyncha struthersii (assembly GCA_013398815.1). Lineage (NCBI taxonomy): Eukaryota > Metazoa > Chordata > Aves > Charadriiformes > Charadriidae > Ibidorhyncha > Ibidorhyncha struthersii. The sequence continues at coordinate 161,548 of VZSZ01009112.1, forward strand.
ATGTTAAGGGCCTTATTCACAGAACTGTTATGTTCCCATCATGCAGGGAAAAAATGAATAGGAAACATACCATGGTTTTTGAGACAAACTGTTCTAGCGAGTGCATCTTTTGTGGATTACAGTTTGCAATAGGTGTCCATCTCAGTGTGAAACTTAGAGTCAGCTTTTCAGAACTCTGCCCATGGCTTTTCCTCTTGGCTTGTGTAAATGGAAATCCAGAAACTGGGAGCAGACACCAGATATTCCCATTTCTCATCTTAAATTTTATCCAAAAAAGTATCCCCCTAGCACTTCAAAAAGAATCAGCAATTGCATTTGTGATTGGAATTACAGTAGTGATTAAATACAAGCCGTGCTGATTGATCTGTAATGTTAACAAAGATTTTTGTTGAATCAGTATCATAGAGCATGCAGTTGAGATATACAGTTCAGTATTTCTGGCGTTAGAGCAAATATTTCATGTTTTATCATAAAACTTATACTAGTGGGATGTATATCAATGATACATTATTTGCAATGTGGAATATAAGTATCAGGAAATTATTTTTTTTTTAAAGGCACTAACAACTAAATATTCGGAAGTAGTAATTGGATTTTCGCTTGCCTTACTTGAGATGTACCTGAATTATTTCCTTCTGTACAGTTAGAACTAATAGAAGGTCCTTGATGCGCCTGAAATTTAGCCCTGGATCATCATTCATAGTCTTTAGGATGCAACTGTTTGATCTTCATAACAGTTAAGTAGTAGGTACAGTATTCTTTAGAGGAGATCAAAATCTATTATGGAAAGACTAAAAACTAAAAAAAATCCAGTGGATATTGATTTAGATAGCCTTGTTTAAAAACATATCATTAAAACTTAAAAAAAAAACAGACTTTAAAATAAATCCAATGAAAAAAAAAGTGTGTATAGCTGAATGATAGGAGGAAATATGCTTTGCAAGACAGCACACAGCTGCCTTTTTGGTCTGGACAGAAGTAGTGCATTTCTGATGTATCTGAACTGTAAGAAAGTATCACATGGTGAGTTGGTTTCTGTTCAGTCAGGAAAGCCGTGGCTGATAATGTTTACAGAATGTTTTCTATGTATTTGATAATTTATTTTTATTTTTAGTAGGTTGTAGTAAGTACTGTAACTTCTTGCTTGCAGAAAGGTGTCTGCTAGCCTGTTCCTACCATCCCTTTTTAGATCTCTTTGCTACCCTATTTTTCACCAATAACACTGGGAATATCTGATTGGCGGGTTTTGGATACTACATTCAGAATAATTAAATTACGGTTGGGAATCTAAAATTTATTTTTTTTTTCTCTCTCTCTTTAACAGCCAGATCTGAAGTAGGAAAGATGGGTTCATATGTTTCTCTTTTCCTGCTCTGTAAAGTACACTGACCATGAGGAGAGAGCACAAGACGATAAGGGGTGGCAACCCACTGAATGCCACCTGCCTGTTCAGTGCGTGCATTCGTGGACATTAGTCAGGATGCTTTCCAAAGTTACTTGATGTTATGAAACAATGTTTAAAAAACCCTACATAGACAGTACTGGCAAAAAATTGCTGATATCTGCATTTCTGTTCATCTGTACTTATTGATTTTTCAGATATACAATAGAGACGTCCATTATATTAAAAGCTAAAAGCAAAACATTTATAAAGCATAGCCTTTGTAACTGGTGTTGAATCAGGGGAGAAGATGCTAGTTCTCCACATATAGTCACAGGCCCAAGCTCTGTTTGAAAAACTTGGTGATGTTTTCACACAGATCGTTTGTTCATCCCACTTCCCCAAGTAAACTTTTCTTTCACCCCTTAGTCATGCTTGGGAAAATGCTGACAATTATACTGAATTCTGATGTGAAGAACTGTTCTGTAGTGAATTTGCTTGTTGGTTAAAAATCATTGCTTTTTCCTCTTATATTGGTTTTCTTTTTGGTAATTCACTCAACAAATGCTTTTACTCCCTTAAAAACAGATGAAGATGTTTGTGATGCTTGCAACTTCAGTTCTGAACTTCCATTTAGTGGGAGAAATGACTGAAACAAAAACAACAGAGTCTAGGGACAGCCTGGTTTTAGTACGAAGTCAGTATATGTGTTTCAACTAAGCATTTGAAATTAAGAGTTTATATAAGGAACAAGACTTTCCACTGAGTGTCATAAAGCAAAAGCCAACACTTTTATCCTGGAACTCTTGGTTTTGCAGGGAGTTCCTCAAAACCATGACCAGAATCCCAGCACTTCCAGGTTGCTATTCTAAGAAACAGTGCTGTTGCAAAGAAAAGATGAGTAACAGCAAATTCAGCCTGGATGCGGTATGTTTTTCACCCCATCAGCATTTGATTATTCACATTTACAATTCAACTGAAATATTTATATGTATTTCTGAAAAGGTTTACATTATACTTGGTCAGTTTATATGTACAATAGTTAATGTATTATCTAGTTAATTTTTTTTTTTGTAATTTTGATGTTATTTGGTGAAGGAATTTCAACAACCTGCAACAAAACTGCAGTAAGATTTCTGACTTGCCATTGTACTTCTATCTAATCATTATTCCACCGTATGAAATCCTGCTGTTATATTTACAGTTTTATCATATTTGCTTAACTTCCCTTGTTCATGGTCATAATTTTATCCTTTTTTTCTTTAGCCTTTGCTCTCATGAACAGTGTACAGTACTTATCATTATTGTTCTATAGAGGTTTTTGTATGTTGTATCACAATACCATGTATTTTGTCTCATATGCACTAATTCTTCTTTCATATTGCCTCTCTCAAAAGGAAATTAATCTTTCCCAAAGCACCGTTAGCCATTATGAAAAGTATAATGCACTTCAGCATTTTATTACCCAAAATAATAGTAATTACTTCCATACAGTCAAAAACTCAGTTGCTCAGTTCGTCCTAAGTTTTGGTCCCCTGAGCACCCACTATGCAAATATATTAATTTTCTTATCAACTCTTTCATTAAGTGAACCAACTAATTCCCTATGAAGCAAAACTTTATTGCAGTTCTGGTGATGGTTTGCTGTTAGGACTTCATCAGTAACTAGAATAGGTAAGATTTATTTCATTTGCTCAGCGCTCACATTAACTAAGCTATTATGAAGTGAAGAAACAATAAAAAAAGAACAATTGTGTTTTAAAACCAGAGCACCAAATGCTATGTAATGGGAACATGGCCACTTTGCAATAAGGGAACTATTGCAACACAACCAATATGGAAAGTGTCATTTTGCATTTGTGGGTTTGGAGATTATCGGTTTAGCAATGTGAGGCTGGGTGTCGTTTCTGGATTTGTAATTGTGTTTACAATATTCAAAACTGTTCAAACTGAATTTGTGTGCAGTATCAAAATCTAATTTATGTTTGTATACATAAAATTGCGTATAACACTCAATAATAACTTATGTTCTTCAATATAGGCACTGTGCGATTATGCTTCTTTGTAAAGGAGTAATTGCTACACATTGGATACCTGTAGCTATAATTGCTCACTGTTGCTTTGTATTTATCTGTCATTGTACTATGAGTGTAATTCCTGAAGTCTTCAAACCAGGGTATTTTTAGGAAGTTGATTTTATTTTAGTAGGATGTGTTTTTCGTGATAAAATGCTTAGAGGCCGACAATGTATTTCTTGTACAGTCTTGAGATCATTAAAAGGGAAAGAACTGAGGAAAAAGAAAAAAAACATGAGTGACAATAGGAGCAGAATATAATGGAAAAATGGGTGTGAATAAAGAAAAAAGGATTGTAGGAAATACTGTCTTTTCAAGGAAAGGAATTTGGAGATGCAAAACACCCAAAAAGTAGTGCACTAGCTGCAGATATGCTGGTGAGGGGTTTAATGTCTATTTCTTTAGGAGTCATACCAATATTATAAAAGTTGATTCTTAATTTCTTCTCAGTGTCCTCACAATTAAAAAATTGAAGATACACAAGCTATCAGTTTCTGATTATAGGATTACAGTGAATTCTCTCCTCAGTAAGTTGTATAGACACAGATATCAAATTATATTTTGCCAAGTGTTTTCATTGGCAAAATATAAAACTGTTTTCATAAATCTTGTATTATTTTGCCTTCGTTTTCCAGTCTGCAACATTTGGCTAGGCAAAGAAACAGTTCAGTTTTGGATTGTGTTTGAGTTTTCTGTCACCAAAAGAGACCCGAGAGTTACACTCCTGCTAACTTCCAACTGACTGCAAGTGCATCCCCTGTAGTCTTTGTAAGATTTTTGAAGTACCTTGCCTTTTCAGCAGTGTCTCAGCTCAAATTACTTGCAATTCAGTTAACTTCCCCTGCTTGCGCCCCCACCCCTTGATTCTATAAGAAACATGGGAGTTGTTGTTTTCCTTTTGAAATAGCTATGGATTTTTGCCATTCTTCTACCTATTTCTTGCCTATTTTCTAACCTTTGAACAAAAGTGTCTGCACATTCATATCAAATAATTACCTACACTAGTCTATACTAGTCTATAGTTGTCCTCTGCACAGTGTATTCTCTTGTCTGGCTGATGTAGTGCAGTTTCCCACCCTTCCTACCTCCATCACTGGGCTTTTAAGTCAGGCAAAATCTGCACTGATATCTAGGAGCTGCAGGTCCCCACAAGAAGAGAAGTCGTTGGGACTGGTGTGTCAGCAGTTAAGGATGATTCATCTCATGAAACTCAGAGTATAGGATTCTTTGTAGGTGATACTTCAGCTGTGATACTGCCAGGTTGTTTCTGCCAAAGGAAAATCTGTAACAGGAAAGAGAGGAAAAAAATCAGAACCTGAGGAGGGTTGGTAACAGGTTTCTAAGCACTACAGGTTTTATTTCCGTGTCATTCAGTTGTTCTTGGAGATGAATATGAGTCTATTTGAGAGATCTTCACTGTTCTGAAGAGGTGATTCTGAACAGTTCTTGGGCTGAAACTGGAAAGTTTTTTTCTTTTTTTTTTTTTTAAATCAGAGTTAATCTCCTTTTTTTTTTAATCAGAGTTAATCTCCATGCATATTTTCCTGCAAAAGTACGGATCAAGAGTGACAGAGCAGCAGACCAGACGGGAGAGGGCAGTATTTAGTAGGCAAGGTTGGAATACATAGAGCAGTGTGGATGCCTGGGCCAACTTGCCATAAATGCTACAGCTGACAGTGCAGGACTCTGCTGGGCATCTGCACCCTCTCTGCCCGCAGGGCTGCACTGCAAAATATAGGTGTGGTAAAAATGTCTTGATACAGGGCAGGATGCTGTGCCAGCACCTCCAGCAAAGTCTGGTCTGTGCTTTTCTGGCATACTGTAACGGGTCAGGCGAGTCCCATCGTGGCTTGGCATTGTTTGTGGTGTAGAGGAAATGGCACAGTTGAACCGCTGTGGAGGAAGAAAATGAGGTGGCCAGTAATTGAGTCATCTGTATGCAGTATACGGACAGGCTTGTCATGTACTGATATGTGTGCAGACTCATGAGACATATTCAGGTATCTGTGCAATAAAACAGTAAGTCCTCATTTAGTTTTTGCCTCAAGCTTTACTCTAATGTGAAAAATGCCAACACAAAATGGTAATTCACCTGAAATAAGACGGCATAGTACATGTTTTTAGTGTTCCTTGTTCAGCTTGTTGCACCATGCTGTTCATATTTCACTTTGTTTTAATTAAATTAACTTCTCACTGAAATGAGTTTTCCAAATTCTAATGAACGCTCCCTAATTCGCAGTTTTTTTTCAAGTGACAGATTTAACACTTGGTCAAAAAAACCCTAGTAGATAAAAAGATAAAAGGCTAAGGTTTTAATAGAAGATTACGCTTCTCAAAGTCTCTGGGAATAATTAAAGATCCAGTTGAATATAAATATTTATAAATGTGTTAATTAAGGGATGTGTGAGTGAATCCACCTTGCTGTGTCACATACTCATTAACCCTAGCAACTCCCAGATGTTCATTGTATCTACATTAAGGACAACCCACATTTCAACTGTATTTTACCAGTTTGAGGAGGTCTTCCCAAGGTGGCGTTTAAATCTGTGTGTTACCGAAGTAAGTAGTGTAGGCTGAAGAAATACACCATGCCAGAGGGCCATGTCAGTGGCTTCAGTGTTATCACCAACATAGCTGTAGAGGTGATGCTATGATGCTGACCATTTCTTGAAGAGACAAAGGACTTTTCAAAATTGTGTTTCTCAGTTATTTTTTTATTGTATTTGATTCAGTAACTTTGTATCTATTTTTAAAAAAGGCCTAACTAATGATAAATGAGTGTTGATGAGAGGCTTATTGTGTGTGCTTCTTAATATTAGTCAAAAAAGCTCTGATATTTTTTACATTATTTTTCTGAAGTTGCCCTATTAATAACTGTTTAGGCATCTTAGTGAATTAAGACACTTTTCAGCAATGTAGCTCTTAATTTGTGTAGGCTGAGGAATTGTCTTCGGACTTCCAAGAGCAGTCCCTGGCCAAAGTTCCATGAGCAAGAACCATTTCTGACTGCATTGTCAGTGTTTGTAAGCCCACCTTCAGCTGGACTGGGCGTGTCAAAGCCTTTTAGGCTGAACCGCTCTTTTAAGGCCAGACTGGACTGTAGTATTGTTATCTAGTGGTATGTTTACAAAGGTACACAAGCGTTTACAAAGGTTAACCAAGAATGGTGAGTGAAATCCATTCAGAAAATTTAAATATTGTTTCTTATGCTGAATCAGTTTTTGAAAGAGGTTTTTTTTCTTTTTCTTTCCTGGAAGATCACTAGCTGCTGTTTCTTCTCAAGAAAGCCAGAGCTAAAGGCACGCTTTGTGAACACTGACCAGTGCGCTCTGCTGCTTTCCAGAACCTTATATGGCACATAGTTAGCTGTATATAGAGCCAAGTCATGGATGTTTAATTAAAGTATACATTGTGTTTTGCTAACACAGGTCTCCTTGAATTGCATCTAGTCCGTACTCGGAGATATTGGGGGATAAGAAACTCTCTCTGCTTTGTCTTAGTGGTTAATCCGGTGTTAAAATACGCTGCTTTAATCTGGGCTGAATCCATCCATCTTCTCTTTCTGGCCAATGGAAGTTGGGGGNCTTCCACTATGTCAAGAAGCTCTTTAATATCTGTTGTTTCTTCCCTTTGAAAGTCCCGTATACTGTAATTAAGTCACCACTAAATCTTGTTTGTGATAAATAAATAAATAGACTGAGCTCATTAAGACTGACCATAGGACATTTTCGCCAGACTTCAAATAGGTTTCCTGGCTTTTCATTCTGCACTCAGCTTTTCAGTCACCTTTCAAAACACTGTCCTCAGATCAGGGTAGGCAGTAGTAGTAAGACCCACTTACCAAGATCTGCAAGTGCTGCATTAGACTTTTCTTATGCCAGCTTCTCAGTAGGGGTGCCTGTTAACTGTGACACTTATACCTGGTTTAGGGTTAGTGTTTTCCACGATGCAGTCTGCTCCTCTAGGTGCGTGTCCCCCTTTTCTGCCAAAGGACACATTGTGGAATAGTTGCAGAGAAGGAGGGGGCAGAAGAAAAGGAGAATGGGGGCAGGAAGGCTTTTCAAAAATTGGCGCTGAAATTACTTTTCTGTACCAAGGCATAACATTGATTGTGTTATTTTTTGGCATTAATGGTAGTTTTAGTCTGATCTGGGAAGAGGCCGGTGACGCGTTATCTGAATGGTGACAACTGTTCTGTATTATTGAATAAAAGTTAGTAAAGTGTGTCCTCCCTATTGCACAACTGATTCTGAATGAAAAGAATATAATATTAGGAGATAGCATTTTTTCTTTTTTTTTTCCTTTTTTTTATTTTTTTTAAGTTTACATTACATTCATTTTAAGAAAAGTTTTTAACTGTAAGAGTATGTGGGAGCTCTTAGGACAGCAGTAATCTAGCCTCAGGCTATATGGAAATAATGGTAGTCAGGGATGAAAAAGCCCTGTTAATCACATCAACTCACGTATCACCAGTGGAAACCCTTATTGCTTTCTGTGTATGTAAAATCTGGATTTAGAATAGTTTAAACAGCACATGGCGCTGACTTCTGAGTTACCAGCATAAAAAAACAACGTTGAATGTCGCCTCTCAAGAACTGGGAATTTGGCTCCAATGTAATGACAGCTGTGCTGACTCCAAATGAGTCAGCAGCCCAGCTGCTACAGGTCAGGTTAAAGCACCTGCCTCCCTGCCAGATGCTCGACAGGTCCTAGAGGGTAGCTCCAGGCTGCTTTCAGAAATACCTGCAAGTACCTTCGTAGGCCAGCTGAGCAGGGCTGAAGAAGAAACCACATTTATTAAGCAACCTCCTTTCTGTTGTGCCGGGTTTATGAGGTGCCCATGTGGCTAACAAGTGATGGAGAGTGGTGAGAATCAAAAAGGAATGATGCGCATGGAGCGTCTTTGCTGTTAGTTGTTAGTCCTTACAGGTAAATTCTGGGTTTTTTTCTTCCCAGGCTGCAGCATTTCCCCTCTCTCTCTTTTCCCAGTCTCTCCAAGGAGAGCCACAGCCTGTTGTCCACTGTCTTCCCACAGGAGGAGGAGGTGGAGTAGGAAAGCTGGTGGGTGGTGTGGCTTCTCCCACCGCTCTGCCCTTGGTGGACCAGGGCACGGTGGGAATGCTGCTTGCTGCAGTAAGGACAAGACAGGAGCCCTCTGAAGGAGGCTAGGTGGCTGTTTGCCTAGAAGGGAGCTTAAACAAGTGGTCAGTGTTTTGTGTGTCTTTATGTGAAAGAAGAGACAACACGACCCTTCCANCTCAATTTTTGACAATTTTTACTTTACACTTCACATTCTGTAACTTGTGCCAAAAACCTGCGTATCTCACAACCTAAACCGAGGAGACTTACTTAAATTAAAGTTGCTTTATTAAACTACCCTTCATTTAGTGTTCACTGACATTGTGTACCCTACCAGACAGTACAAGAAGATTTAGTTGAAGATAGACCTAAAGCAATAAAGACACGCTTTGTCAAAGGAAAAAGATCTACTAGTACTTAAATTTGATTAGGTTTTATTAAAATTAAGCATAGTTGGATGCGTTTTGGTGAATTGTCTACATATTGGCAACCTAGGACTCTCCCTAGACTGATGAAAAATATTGAAGTTCATAATCAGCTGGTTTGCTTAAAGGGCATAAACAATTTAAAAGGATAGAAATGTTTAAATGTCAGACTAATTATCCCACTGTGGTCATGCTCTCCAAGGAGAATGATTCTCTGCAATGCAAAAGACCAAGCGTTTATTTCCATACTAACATTTCTTTCCATAATTCTTATCTTGCAATGACCATTATTGTTAGAAATTCTAATAGTATTCCAAAAATAGAAGTTTCAAGCACATCTTTGGTTGTATCCACCTGGCTATTTCCTTCTTTCATTTAAATTTTAAGCTTTTGAGTGTACTAGCGTTTGATTTTTAAGCTTTTAAGTGTATGAGGGTTTGGTCTTTTTTAAGTCATACTTTTGTGACAGGGTGGGAATGGTGTGAAAATTCATTTCAAAATGGTTCTTTAAGTTTTCTAGATACCCTCCCCCCCCTTTAGATAAAAGATAATTAATGGGAAAATTCTTAACTGGGGTAAATGGCATTCATAATAATGGTAGAGCTCTGAAAATTGCAAATTTTATTTTATTTGGATATGTATTTATTTTCTAGATCACAGTGTACACTGTGATTTTTAAACTTCAGACTATAAACGGCATGGTATTAAGCTTACTTCCAGTGGAAGCAATTGAAACTAGTTTCAGGAAAAGCACATAACATAACCTTTACATTTTGTCTGATGATCTGGTAGAGAATAAACATCTCAAACACAGAAACAAGAGATTAACGAAAGGCAAATTAGTAGCTAATAGCACTTAGTGCTGGCCATATACCTTCCTTGTTTTTTAAATGGCTTTTTTTTGGTTCTGTCATTATCATCAGTGCTAAAGACATTTAAACAAAATAGCCTTCTTGGGAAAAAAAAAAAGTATTTCTGTTTGTTTATTTTAAGGGTATTGTTCGAAGAACAGATGACTGCATGGCAAACTACACCAGGATTTTTATATAGCAATATCATTAGAAAACTGTATAATAAGACCAAAATATAATGAACTGTGCTACATGTTACAATGTAACTCATTTTTTACTTGCTTTGGTACGCGGGTTTTCAGAGATCCAACAGCATATCAGACTCTGTCCTGGTTTGAGATGCTGGGCTGTTTTCTTGGTCCTAGTCCCACAGGAGTGTTGTTTTATCAGTCCTTAAGTTAAGATAATGCTAGATCTGTTCTCCCCATTCCTGAAGCCCGTTCAATTAAAGTGAGAGATTCCCTGGGATTCTGTAAAGAAAATAGTCCAGAGGAAATCTTAAGAGTAAAATTTTATTTCAGTATCCATATATCAACACCTCAAGGTGTACACAGGTGCTTTGTTGTTTGTGACCACTTTGAGATAGACGAGCTCCAACATTTGTCCAGGGGATTTATACGAAGCAGAAATCTACATATTGAAAAATGGTCATAGTTAAGCAAGGTATTTTCCATGGGATATGGAAATCAATCAAACTCATATAATGTTTGCTTTTAGTAGCCTGGAATAGATGAGACCTGGTAGCCTGTAAGTGAATAGCACTTTAGTGCTGCTTCCAGAACCATTATCCTGTCTTCACCCTTTCCCCATCTTTACCAAAAAGTTAATTCAAAGCAGAACAAGGGCACAAAAATTTAAACAGTAGCAAAAATCAGCAGAAGTAAAATGAAGGGGCTATGCAAAGCAAATTCATTTTCAAAACTGTGCAGCACCATGCCTCGTCACCTGCTCGCTCTGGGTATGCTTATTAATGACTGACATTGGTCACCAAGTTCATGGAGATCATAGAATGGTTTGGGTTGGAAGGGGCCTTAAAGATCATCTAGTTCCAGCTCCCCTGCTGTGGGCAGGGACAGCTTCCACTAGACCAGGTTACTCAAAGCCCCATCCAACCTGGCCTGGCACATTTCCAGAGATGGGGCATCCACAAATGCCCTAGGCAGCCTGTTCAGTGTCTCACCACCCTGACAGTAAAGAATTTCTTCCTAATATCTAATCTAAATCTAACCTCTTTCAATTTAAAACCATTACCCCTTGTCCTATCACTACACTCCCTGATAAAAGAGTCCCTCTCTATCTTTCCTGTAGGTCCCTTTTAAGCCTTAAGTACTGGAAGGCCACGATAAGGTCTCCCAGGAGCCTTCTCTTCTCCAGGCTGAACAACCCCAACTCTCTCAGCTTGTCTGAATAGGAGAGGTGCTCCAGCCCTCTGATCATCTTTGTGGCCCTTCTCTGGACTCGCTCCAACAGATCCATGACCTTCTTATGTTGGGGGCCCCGGAGCTGGTGTACTCCAGGTGTGGTCTCACAAGAGTGGAGTAGAGGGGCAAAATCATCTCCCTTGCCCTGCTGGCCATGCTTCTTTTGATGCAGCCCAGGATACAGTTGGCTTTCTGGGCTATGAGCGCACATTGCCGGCTCATGTTGAGCTTCTTATCGACCAACACCCTCAATTCCTTCTCCTCAAGGCTGCTCTCAATCTATTCTCTGCCCAGCCTGTATTTGTGCTTGGGATTGCCCTGGCCCAGGTGTAGGACCTTGCACTTGGCCTTATTGACCTTCATGAGGTTTGCACAGGCCTACCTCTCAAGCCTGTCCAGGTCTCTTTGGAAGGCATCCCTTCCCTCCAGCAAGCCTACCATGCCACACAGCTTGATGTTGTTGGCAAACTTGCTGAGGGTGCACTCAGTCCCACTGTCCTTATCGCCAACAAAGATGTTGAACAGTGCCGGTCCCAGCACTGACCCCTGAGGAATGCCACCTGTCACTGGTCTCTACTTGGACGTTGAGCTGTTGACCACAACTCTCTAAGTGTGGCCATCCAGCCAATTTCTTATCCACCGAGTCGTCCATCTGTCAAATCCATGTCTCTCCAATTTAGACAGAAGGATGTCATGCGGGACAGTGTCGAATGCTTTTCCCAAGTCCAGGTAGATGATGTCAGTTTCTCTTCCCTTATCCACCAGTGCTGTAACCCTGTTGCAGAAGGCCACCAAATGTGTCAGGCACAATTTGCCATTAGAGAAGCCATGTTGGCTGTCACCAACCACCTCCTTATTTTCCATATGCCTTAGCGTGGTTTCCAAGAGGGTCTGCTCCGTAATCTTGCTGGGCACAGACGTGAGACTGAGCAGCCTGTAGTTCCCCGGGTCTTCCCTTTTCCCTTTTTAAAAATGGGGGTTATGTTTCCCCTTTTCCAATCAGTGGAAACTTCACCAGACTGCCATGACTTCTCAAATACAATGGATAGTGGCTTAGCAACTTCATCTGCCAGTTCCCTTAGGATGTACGGATGCATCTCATCAGGTCCCATGGATTTGTGCACCTCCAGGTTCCTCAGATGGATTTGAACCGGATCTTCTCCTACGGTGGGCAGTTCCTTATTCTCCCAGTCCCTGCCTTTGCTTTCTGTGACTTGGGCAGTGTGGCTAGAGCCCATACCAGTGAAGACTGAGGCAAAAAAGTCCTTGAGTACCTCAGCCTTCTCCATATCCCAGGTGACCAGCTCTCCTGCATCCTTCCAGAGAGGCCCCACGTTTTCCCTAGTCTTCCTTTTATCACCGACGTACCTGTAGAAGCCTTTCTTATTGACCTTGATGTCCCTGACAAGATTTAATTCTACCTGGGCTTTAGCTTTCCTAACCTGATCCCTGACTGCTCAGACAATTTCTCTGTATTCCTCCCAGGCTACCTGTCCTTGATTCCACCCTCTGTAGGCTTCCTTTTTCTGTTTGAGATTGTCCAAGAGCTCCTTGTTCATCCATGCAGGCCTCCTGGTGTTTTTTGCCTGATTTTATCTCTGTTGGGATGCATTGCTCCTGAGCTTGGAGGAGGTGATCCTTGAATATTAGCCAGCTTTCTTGGGTCCCTCTTCCCTCCAGGGCTTTATCCCATGGTACGCTGCCAAGCAAGTCCCTGAAGAGGCCAAAGTCTGCTCTCCTGAAGTCCAGGGTAGTGAGCTTGCTGCTCACCCTCCCTGCTGCCCTTAGGATTCTGAACTCCACCGTCTCATGGTCAGTGCAGCTAAGGCTGCCCTTGAGCTTCACATTCTCCACCAGCCCCTCCTTGTTGGCAAGAAGGAGGTCCAGCATAGCACCTCTCCTTGTTGGCTTCTGTATCACTTGAAGAAGGAAGTTACCATCAACACATTCCAGGAACCTCCTGGATTGCTTATACCCTGCTGTGTTGTCCCNAGCAGTCCAGCTGGTCATTGACATAGATGGCGACACTCCCTCCTCGCCTCCCCTGCCTGTCCTTCCTGAAGAGCCTGTATCTATCCTTCCATTCCAACACTCCAGTCATAGGAGCCATGCCACCATGTCTCCATGACGCCAGAAAGATCATAGCTGATCTTAATGTGATGCTGTTTTAAACTTTGTTCTTAGCATGTCTTTTTGTCTGTGCCATCCATACACTTAACACTTGATATATCAAGCTTTTGTTCCTTCGTTACTGGAATATTTTATAGTTAACAACCTAATAAGAAGATAAAGAGTTTTGTATGAGGATCATGTATGGTAGGAAGGTATGGAGGGGGCAACACTTTTCAGGAGGTAGTCAGTGACCTGAAACTGAGATTGCTGATTGCTTATTTGTGGATATGTTAATGTGGAGTAATTATTCCAGTGAATTGAAGCTGAAAGTCAACATGTATATTCATTAATTCGGAATAAGCTTCCTCATTGTTTATCTTGGTTGGGATATCTATTTCCAGAACACCACTCTACAGCCTTCCTGTATAACTTTGCCAAAGTAACAGATAAATTTTTGAGAGTTTGTTAGAATAAACTTTATTCTACTAACACTAATTTTAGGACTCCCAGCTCAAGGCACTTTTCTAAAGTAATAATTTTGTTAAAGCATTTTGCACTGGCAGTAAGGAGAGTTGCATTAAATTTGTTTCTGTAAAAAATTCCGCTTATATTGCAGTCAGTGTAATGGACAACCAGAATAGGTTACAATATTTTAAATTACTGTAAATGTAGAATATATTTATTCTTTTATAAACTATTTTCCTTTGTAATACTGTGCGTAGCAAGAGTTGTGCAACTAATGAAATAACATCTTTTCCCACATCAATGTCCTTTACATTTATTTATGACAAGTTTTCGTTCAGCTTCATTGTTAATGAGATGTCATTAAGGGATTCAAAATCAAGGCTGTGCCTTTGGATCAGATGTAATTCAAATGTGCCTGTGAGAAACTGGAACAAATACGTTTTCTCATTAGAATTAAGCTATTTATGTTAAAGGTGTACAGACTGAATTGTCGTTTATACTTACTAATAAAATTGCGTATTACCAGTACATTTAATGTTCCCAGACAGTTTAGAAGCTGAACTATTAAAATGATGTCTGAAATTCAGTGTCTGTCTAAAAGGTTGGTCTGACTTTCTTAAATTTAGCAGGAAGGCTGGATGTTATTTCTCTAGAGTAAACCAAGTCCGATGGCCAGGGTTGTTCTATTTTTATTTTTTTTTAATATAGCTTTTTTTTATGCACGGGATGGTGAATTTCCTCTAAACTCTAAATTTACTCTTCTTCAGTCTATCATGGCTATTAGACTATTATTTTTTTTAATCTGCTGTCAGGATAAGCAATGCCAGGTGGGTAGAACGAGGGAGAGCACCCGCTTTCAGCACTTCCCATCACCTTGGTAATAACATGGATTTCTCCTCTGGCTGCAAGCTGAGCTGCCCCTTAATTTAATAAATAGAGAAACAAAACCGCCACAATTACTAACATGAACAAAGTCACTTTGATGACTCACAGTTAATGCGTTGCCAGCCTAATGAATCCGGCAGTTCATTTCCAGCCTGGTTTTTGTAGCACCTGCTCCCAGCCCTGCCCTCCGCCTGCCCAGCGCCGGGTGGGCATGCTGATGGGGGCAGAGGCCAAAGGAGTTGCAGGTCCCTCAGCCTCCTGCTGGAGAGCTTGTGGGACATTGGAGGTAACAGTTTCGCCTGTATTTTCACTATTTTTCTGTTTAAAAAAAAAAAAAAAAATTCCCAGTGAAAACGTTTGAAATGTAGAGCTTAAGGCTGTATTGGACTCCGCCAGCTGCTCATTTTGTGTCGCTTAATAGGTTCTAAGCACGGTTGCAGCAGCAGCTGTAATTTGTGAACTTTAAGCTCCTGCAGCCTTACTTCAAGCACCTGAACTAGTTCTTATCTTCTGTGAAGAATAAGAAAAGGGCTTTAAAATTCTGTGGGTTGGTGGGTTTTTTTCCCTGAAGAGTGCATCATCTTTAGTGAAAAAGTAAAGCTGTATTTCATCTGAGTAACTAATGTTATCCTAATTATAAATACAAAAACCAGATGGACCTTGTGTAATTAAAAAATTTGGGTTTTGTAGATCAGCATTTTCTTTTAAAGGGTAGAGTGGGGTTTTTTTTCATTTAACAAAAAAGGTATTTTCAGGAAATATACTCTTTTCTGTTAGTGAGATTTGCAAAAAGTTACCTGTCAGTGGCAACTATATTAGACAAACTTTTTATTGGTTATTTATTAGATGTAACTCTTAGAATATTAAAACTTTCCCCCTGAGTATACCTGCTTCCTGTTCTAGCTATGTGGGTGAGAAAGTTATTGGTACAGGAGTCATTAAAAATTTCAAACTACTTTGTTTTATTCACACAAGTAACCATTTTTAACTTAAAGAAGACGGACCCTCAGAGGCAGAAGTCGGAAGCCATCCCTTCACATGTAGATGCAAAATGGATCTTTCCTGCCTCTTTGCTGCTCTGAGGCAGACAAATCTTCCAACAGTTTCCCAGCCTATAGACCATAAGACATTACTCGGTGGTCCACAAAACTAGTGGCAGGAAATAAAAAAATTAATAGTGTGGCAATTAAAATAAAAATTGAGCTATTACTTTTTCTGCAAGTAAGGAAATGCTAATAGTGAAATACAATCAAAGTTCAGCTCAATATCTGGTTTAGGTTGTTTCTGAGGATGTTAATGATCTATGTTTTTCCTTAGCTATTATTTTTAATGCTTAGGTGATCTGCTTAGATACAAACAGGTTGCAAAACAATATTCTGCCTTGCCAGTTGCATAAAGTTACTGACTTACAGACCCTTACCATTCAGGTGCTACATAGCTTGGAAGCCTTTGGTGTAGGCTACATCCATTTCGTATAATGTGGAATTTTATTCCTCGGAACGAGGAGAGTATTGGGGGGTGGGGAGAAGATTTCTGCATCCTGGACTGCCTGCAGAAGAGGGTTTCATCCATTTTGTGTATCTGACAGTCTGCTGTGCTAAAAAGACAGATGAAGGAGAGAGTATCCTGCACAGCATTTGTACACACAAATCAAAATAGTGTTGTACCTTCTTCCTGTTTCTGTTGCCTTTTAAACAGGAACTAAATGTCTCGGGAAAACACCTATTAGGAAAACAGAGATTAGAAAATCTGAAGGTTCCTTTATTCAAGGAGTTGCAACTCTTGAGTCCCAGCTTCCTCTCTGTCTCCTGGTGACTGCCTTTGGGATGGGGCTTCACAGAGAGTGAAGTCCCCCGTTGCGTATGAATGCACGCAGCCCACTTCATGGCTTTGCAGGCCTATATGTTAACCTGTGTTTACTGCAACAGCTCTATCACTACCAGGTATTTTAAGATACCTCAGTTTTTAAAAGAACTATGTAGAATAATAGACTATGTAATTAAATCCCTCTACAGATTATCTTAGAGTTTGTGTGATGTTCGGTAGGAATGCACGTGTTGGGATGGCAGTAACTTTATAACTTTTCTCATGCTGCTTCTGTTCTACAAATGCTGAGGTGAGGGTTTATATCTTAAAAGAAAATAGTGAGCTGATTGCTGAGATGAGCTTAAATTCAAAGCAGGAAGGCAAGGAACAGATTGCATATCAAACAATATTTTCTCTGACAGTGGAAAATAGTAACAGAAGGATTTTCAGTTGGAGAAAATCATATGAGTAATGTAAGTAGTGTTTAAAATTGCCAGCTATTTAAAATTGAAAGAAAATTGCAAATGCAGTTGGCAGAGCCCTCACTGGCAGCATTATTTCAGTAAGAAGGCCCAAACAGGCAGATGGATAATGGTATATATCAGCTACCAAACGGACTGTTTTTTTTTTCTCTCTACTTCTCTACTGCTAGGTTTCAGAAAACCTTTATCTTTTAAAAACTAGTTCAATAATATTTAGCAAATGGGTTGACATCCTCCATCTAAATAGTTTGTGCATTAACAAAAGGTTTAGCTTTGAAGTTCTTGAGATGGCAAATACTGATATAATATGATTAATAACTTGACTCATTATAACTAATCCTTTTT